>JBCAUI010494392.1:0-26774 GCA_038406195.1 Haplosyllis anthogorgicola
CCCTCCCCCACTGCCTTCAATGCTTACTAATTGTTCCAATGGTTTAATTTCATACCCCTGGTCCTTGCAGTATTCCCAACTCATCATTGAGATCATTGCCCCTCTATCAATCAACCTGTGCCTCAGCTTATCATCTATTAGAATCTCTGCCTCATTTGCTTTTCCCATAAGCCTAATCCATGGGTTGGGGTTATGATACCCCAGCCCTGTAAGCACACCCTGTTTACTTATTATTGACAGTTGGCTGCCCCTGCTGGAGGAGGATTGGCCTTGTTTCCTGCTCCGGCCGACCATTGAAATTCACCGGCCGAAAAGGAAGGTTATTGTTGTCCATGACCAGTTTGGAGCAACGGCACCAGCCACGCCCTTTCTCCCCACAGTTGAAGCCTGTGGATTTGGACCTGTCTCTTGTCCCTGGCTTCTATGGTTTGGAGAATTTACCTCCGCCATTGTTAGTCGATTTGTTATTGGAGTTGTTATTTGCAATTGCTGACATTAACATAGCTATTTGTTTCTGGATCTCATCCAGTGGATTACCCTGCTTGCTTACATGCTCAAACCCACCAGTGATGGCCAACTTGACCCTTGCTTCAGTTGGTGCAGCTGCCTTTTTGTTTTCAATTTGCCTGGCAGCAAATGCCAGCTCACTGTAATGTAACCCTGGGTTCCCATCGTATTTGTTTCATAATGCATCTCACAATTTGTCACACATCCCATGAAAGAGAGGTGTTGGTTACCCTCAGCATCACTCATTGACTATGGGTGCTGGTGCTTAATGGTGTTGAGGCCCTTTTCTAGTCTCAAAACAAAAAGTGGAATGGATTCCGTCTTTCCTTGGGTGATGCGATAGAAATTTTGCATTAGGGAATCCATAGAGTCTGTATACCCATACACCCATGCAAATTTCATAAAGATGGCCTCCACACTGCACCCCACAGGTAAATAAGTGATAGCATCGGCTGCATCACCTATACAAGACTGTGTGATCCCCGTGCACACAGCTTCTTCTATGTGAGTGCATCAGGCATCCTCCACTGCATGTAACCATGCCTCCATGGTCACTGTTCCTTTCTCCTGGATGTGCCCTGAAAACTTGGGCAGGATTGGCAGCTTCTGTAATAAATGACTGTGAGCTGGACCTGTCCCTGGCATCACTGGGCCACCCACAGGTGCTTTTGGCCTTCTCAATTCATAATCATCCATGGACGGCATGGATGGCATATGTGTGGAGGGTGTGTGAGGTTCATGGTCTCATGGCTGAGATCTAGGCATTGTCCTCAGCATATGATGTACCTCTCCCACATGCACAGTTACAGAGTCTCTCCCTGTATGACTCTTTGCACAATGAACTACCTCTGCAACCTGGTCAGAGCGAACCTCATCACAGGTGATTTGGACAGGGAGACCTTACCAATTTTAAATACCTTCAATTGGTGCTCCAATCTCTTCTGCAGTCAGATTGGGCCCATAACATAGTAAAAATTCTGTTTCATTCAATGGGTGAACACCTTGTGGCTGAATCCCAGTGGTTGCTGACAACACACCTTGGACCACATCTTTGTGGTGGCAGGCCCCAGGGAGTAAGCCCTGACCCTCCATCATCACTCTCATGGTGAGAGCTGTCAACTCTTCTATACACAATGACATTATGCAATTCTTAATTTTCTTAACATAGCCTGTGGTGGTATCTTAGGTCATTGATTCTCACTGCACTTGAATTTAGACAATTTAGAATACCTTGTACCTATTCTGTTTGCCTCAGCAATTAATTATAATCAACACCCTACTTTAAAATATTTAATCTGATTTTACTACATCTCTTATTACCTATACCCATCTATCATCAGTGGCCTATTAAATTAAATTACTCTATCTCTGCAGATAATAATAACAACTGCCTACTCACATGTCTGTTTGTAGTGTGCAGGTTGAAGTGGTTGGCTGGCCAGCCTAAAGTTCTGTCACCATACTTAGTCCACTGATGGATATCCCTGACCACACAGGGCAGGGTTTACTCTGACAGTTAATGTTTATTATAACATTCTTTAATTCAAGCTTCTCTCTTCTCTTCATCAGCTTGGTGGCCAGACATCAGTCTTCTCATGGCTCATCTCACACAGTTTCTGGATGGCTTTGGATGAACAAGTCATGTGACTACATTCCTTGGTAAACAAGTAGCAGATCTCTCTTCTGGATGGTTTCTGGACCATCCAATTGATGTTCCGTCAAGAAGGAAGTGAGAAGGGATGAATTCTGGTGGTTTCTGAGCTATTGATACTGGTTCTGGTGATCACTCTTTGTCCAGTGGCCCCACATTGGGTGCCAAAATGTCAGACATCATTCCAGCAGTATATTTGTATATTTTGTGACACATGTTTATCAGTTGCAATGCACTGGACAAAGAGGACTAGCAAACAGTGATTTGAAGATGTAATTGCTGGTTTATTGATAATAGCTCAACTGTAAATGATAGCAGTTATGATGATCTGGTTGTAAAACATCAATCCGAGAGTAAAACCCTGTAACAACATGAATTAGCAATGTTGTAGTACACAGTCATTCTGCAGAGTTACTTAATAAATGTAAATTGATTATGCCACTGTTTTACAGTTACTAAATTTCTTCTACTGTACTGATATTTGTGTTATTGAACTAGTTGTTTACTAATAAGAATAACTAAATGATGTGCAATTACTGAGGCAACTAGAAAATAGATATATATTGATGTTATCCCTTTGGTTACTGAATTCCTTTTGGATGTGCTACTCACATGCACTCTATTTTATATGATTTTGGGGTGATGTCACACATGTGCTGCATGTATCACATCACTTCGAGGCATCACTAGTTGGCACCATGTGGTGGGAGGCATTAACCAAGCTATATCGTAACTTTTCAATACCCAGTATTTATTAAATTATTACATTATCATTAGATCGACCTCGCCCCTAATTAAATATATATTTTCCAAAATAATCGAATATAAAAGTGCCAGGAATACTGTAAATGTATGATAACCTTCACAAAAAACCAGGTATGTAAAGAGATTCAACAGTAATATACATGAGCCGTACATTTAATTTAAGGCAGGTCAAAACATCTGTGAAACCAAAGTAAATATTTTTAATATCGCCAAAAAGGAAATTTCATATCTATTGTGCTATCATCGTACCTTGTACTGTTGTTGTTCACTCAACTGGGCACTTTGATCTTGACATTTACAATTTAAACGAGCAGGAAGTGATTTTTGACGGATTAAAACCAAAACCTTAAAAATCACGACGTGACCGAGAAGCAATAACGTCTGGTAATGGACTTAATTATGCACCGCTCTAAGTTGCGGATCAAAGCTATTTGAAAAGCAAGGTAAGCATCTGTCACATCTTTTCTTTCCATCTCTTTATGGAGTGACGCCAAGATTCAAGGTTGAACTTTAAATAAAATAGTGATTTATTGTTGTCTCACTCGTGGTAATAATCTGCAAAGATTATTTGTCAGACATTCTATTAAGTTGACAAGTTCAATGAAAACGTTTAGAACTAAAATTATATTTGCAAGGAAGTCCGTAACAATGAGAGAAGATATTTTTCTTACACAAGCCACGCCAATACAATATAATATTTCAGAGTCAAACGAAGGTGGTTAATAATAAAAAAGTACATTTATTCTTTACTGGATTTAATGATAAAAACTCATGCATGTCAAAGCATTTCATAACTTAATTAATGTGAAATATACCTTGAAGCTAATTCTTGTCAAGGCATATCTTGGTATTGCCAAGTAGCATGTAACAGCATCATTAGCGGTTGATAAAAGCAGGCATACACAGTATTCCACCATCTACATTAAATATCAGAGATCCATCCAACTAGAATGTGTTCGCATGAGGGTACATTATTGTAAGACAGTCAATAACTTCACAGGTAATGCGCTTTAACCATATTGGAATAATTAATATTGTCAATTTAGTGTAATAAAACTGACTTGTCGTTGAGCTACATCATTTGTAACAATGTTATTTAGGTTCATCAGCCGCTTGATTGATTATATTCTTTAATTTATCTGATTTTGTCATTTTGAACAAAAGAAGTTGAGAATCATGGACGACAGAGGAGCTACAGAATGGCAAACACAAGCTCAGGACGTTATATTTTTTGTTATCTTGACAGCAAATCGGTTGTGAAGATGATACATTGAACGCACAGACCCCCAAGTTTCCCTTACTTTGCATCACTATTTTTGTTCTTGAAACAATCATTATTTTTCTTGCTTGTAAACAGGGAAGAAAAAAAAAATTTTTTAAAAATTATTTCGTTCTTTAAATATGAACAGCAGAACAAGAAACTACAATTTCAGCTCAAATACATGCAACTCAGTTGCCGACATAAAGGTACCAGGTGTATTTTGTTGATTTTACTTTACCATTTCAATGTAAAGATTTGAATCGTATTGTCTTACCTCTGCGTGATTTGAGATAAATCGAGGTTTAATTTGAATTGAACCAATTTGGAAAAAAACTACTGAAATGTCAACCACTTCTTCAGCAATTCTTGAAAATTCAGCACACATGTATAAATGAAAATTACAAATTGTCATTCCCAGGTTGCAGAATTATACAATTCTGTCGACTATTTCTCCTTATCAACGCCGAAGTTTGCGCGGAGTAGATAACAACATTAAGTGCAGTAAGATAATATTTGCTCAAGAAGACGTTTGAAAGCCTTTTGTCCAACACGACGTATCTAATAGCTGCCTACGAACATAGGCTTCTCAGAGCTTTTAACAACTCTATTGTAATGCTTCAGTTACCATTTTTGCTAGAAGTGAAATGGTAAGATTGGAAAATGTCAATGGGGAACTATGGAGCGTTGCCTGTCTTTCGAAGCTGAGATGTTATTTTTAAAAGGCATAGGTGAAAGTGGGTAGTGACGGACTAGTTCATACAGGATCTACAGCTTTTTGCCTCGGCTGACTACCTCAAACAGCTTCACTTTCATAGCAGCTGAAGCAACACCGACCCAACCAAGCCCGGTACAGCCCGGCTTGCCTGATGGCTTTATTGAAATACTAGTTTATTGGACAGGAAATCTCCGCACAGAGCAGGTGCTTGCCAAA
Source organism: Haplosyllis anthogorgicola (assembly GCA_038406195.1). NCBI lineage: Eukaryota > Metazoa > Annelida > Polychaeta > Phyllodocida > Syllidae > Haplosyllis > Haplosyllis anthogorgicola. The sequence goes on from JBCAUI010494392.1 coordinate 5,116, forward strand.
TGTACTGTTTTCAATTTACTGGCCACCTCTCTAGTATAGTGCTTGTAAAGAATTGGTCATGTTCTTATATTTCCTTATTCCAGTCTCTTCAAAAGAGTCAATAAGTAGGCAATATCACAACATCTAGATGTTTTGGAAGTTTCCTCTTCTCAACTTGATTTATCAACGCCAGCATAATGGAATTCGCAATAAGTGTTTATCGTACCAAGGCTTTTATAACACCTGCAGCCTCTCAAAAAGGATTTTATGCTTAAACATCATTGGCTAACCGAGGATATTCATTCTTATTGTTATGGATTACCAGTTTACACCTTTGAAGACCTTCCAACTTATTTTTTATGTCGGTGGTAAGTAGTTATTCATATTCAGAGGAGTGTTGATATGGTGTAAACATTTAAGGTAACGACACCATTTTCAGTTTATGTCGGATTATTTTGTCACGTTAATGGGCAGCCGCAAGGAACATACGGTGGAATTTGTACTTTTGGCAGTTTCATTTTTACCTGTGCAAGTCTGAGAATTTACTTTTCCATTTGGGAACAAAAGGATTATACGCAGTGTTTTTGATCTGAGCAACCGCACAATGATGAACTACTGTTAAAGCCAGATACGTTTCTTCTCGTGACCGCTTAGTACAGTTTACTTGACCTAATTTGACTTTCTGTCCTCAAAGGAACATTAGCTTTGTCACGTTTCCAAAAGATATTATCTTGGCGATTTGTTTGTATGTAAATAATATTGTATTTGTCCCTTTACGTCATTTATTTACCACAGTTTGATAAGTAAAAACACAATAATATTAAACTGACATAAGTTAAAATATTATATCCAGGAAATTCTAGCGAACAGAAATGAAGAAAATTGGCAAGATGATATCTTTGCCGAAACTTGACGAAGCTAATGAGAACCATATTTGACATGTCTTCACATAGAGCAAAGATTTCTGCGTATTGATTTGTGAACCAATTTTAACAGACATTATGTTTGCATAATAGCCCTATAAACCATCGAACATACTACTTAAAATGCGCTTATACAAACCCAACAAAAAAGCGAATTTACCATGTGTACATATACTCAATAAAAGTGTGAATGGTCCATTATAAATATTGAATAAAAACATTTAGCTAATTTGCGTATACAAATTGTAAACTTTCAAGTGACTTTCACACACAGCTGGTTTTCCCTTCATTTTAGCATTTCGTGAAGTACAACTTATTTTGTGCTTTAAAATTCGAAATTTTATATTTTTACAAGAAAAGGTCATAATTAAATAATAATGGGAAACTTGTACTTCAGGTTCAGTTATATTGTACCTACATGAAATGCTTTATGTAATTTTATATTTGCGAGACAATTCCACATTTAATACCATTTTCATATTTTTTTTAGAGCTACAGGCTAACTCCACCGATGGTTAACACACAATAGGAATACATATTGGATTACATACTGTGTTTAAAGGATATTAAACATGAACGCTTGTTCTGTATTACAAACAGTAATACTCTTATCCTGTATTCAAGAAGCCTGGAATAAAGGTAAGTTATTCACCATCCTTATGTAACACCGGCAGTTGCGCATTTTACCTGGCTATTTGCGTATCTGCTAATGTAAGACTGTCAGAGTTGTGGTTGAAAAGTATGGAAAAATTATTTGTAGCAATTTCGTTTGAACTACAAATTTTCTCACAATGAAAATCTTGACCCTAAATGACATAACATTGATTGGTCTGTCTGAACCGGAATTACTATCAGTGGGACACTGATAGAACTACTTTTCAATGTCTGACGAATATAATATGTTTCTGACTGGCGAATCTAGCTTTAATCCATACACACAATCGTGACTAATAAAACTATTTTGTAACCTACTAAAGATCTTCGACGGCGTTACTTAATCGTAAATTAAACCTATTCTTAAATCAACTTATTTGCGCCAAGAAAAACGAAGCATTATCTTCTCGAGTTTGGCACTGGACTACATTAATTGACAATCCTGTTTCTTCCATTACACCCAACAAAGGTACATATTTTGACAAATTTGCTTCCGATTGGAGATATTTTTTATTTTACGACAGTGTACTGGAATGGCGATATATGTTATTTTACCTTCGAAAACAAATCAGTCTAGTCATCAATGTGCGTGTACTCTATGGCCTAAGTTTAAAGCTCATGAATCTCATCTTACTATGATAACATTACTTTCGTACCAGCATAAATCAAAATAATACTTAACAACTGCCGTCAATTTTGTGTATTCGTTGCGCGAATGTAAATGCAGATTCTGATTCTCGATCTGGATACATCAATTCAAGTTACTCACTGCTCCCTTTTAAACCTGGAAAAGGTTAACATTAATGAAGCGCAGGTGACTCAGACATAACGTTTGGTCCAGAATGACACCTTCGAGTTGAGATTAGTAGAATAAACAACATTCTAAAACTACGTGCACTTCATTCCCTGCTAAGAGTACAACCCAATTAACCTTTGAGTACAGGTTATAATTCACATTGCTTTGGGAAATACAATTTATAATTCAAGCAAGCAACAAAGAAGTTTATGCTTCTAACATCTGCCAAAATAACAATAAGGAAAAAGATTTATTAAGACGACATTGTTGACGCGAAGTCGTACATATGTAGGTATACCCTTCCTACACATGAAGCTATAAAATAACCAAGTTGGACCACAGACTTATTTTTAGCACGACGCGAACTGAATCACATCCTGCAATTAAGGATCAACCATTTGACATGTAAATCGGAGATCATTATAGATAATATAATCATCTCATTGACGCTACTTGTCTCCTGTAGAGACTGAACGAATCTTAATTATCACTCATGACATGTCAGAATCATCTCCAATTTTACATGTTTTATGTCTTAATTTGTTCTTTATTAAGACAAATGAAGAAACAACGCAAATGTAGTGTTAGAAAAAAAAGACAGTTATGTAGAAATGACAAAATAATTCCTTATTTTCAAAATTGCTTGGGCTGTGTTGTTTCACAAAAAGTTAAATTTATGCCATAGAGATTCAAAAAGGGAGAACCTTGTGAAACCGTTCACTGAAACATGCCAACATGTATCACACCAAGTTTGTCTGTGTCTAATTTTGATGCTGACTGAATTTAGTTCTGTACTGAAGATTAAGATTTCAAATAACTTTTATGTACCAAATCGGTGCAAAATGTTTGTGTTGCTTTTGTGATATTTTCCAGTTAATTATGATATTGGCTTTTATTCTTTTTTCTTAACTTGATTTTCTTTATTTTCTATTAACGTTTTTCTTTACTGATTCCGACCTTTCTAACTTGGCCATGTTTGGCCAAATGCTTCATTGATGTCAAGTTGTTGAACCTCAATAAAGACATTATTAGTAGGAATTTTTTAAACAATTTAGTACTATTAGTTTTGACAGTGGGACAGCTGTACCATTGTTTACTAACATTACCCGAGAACACAGATGTCATAAACATAAAAACAACATATCCCACAAGGTGGGTGGTATTAAGCCAGGGTTGTTACAGTATCAATGCGTATTTTTACAACCTCGTCTTCCTATTGTAAAAAGAGGGGCCATCGGATAGATTTATCAACAGAGTGTAGTGAGGAGGGACCAGCCGAGGGACAGGCTGATGTGATGTGATGTATGGGGATGAGATTTGCGGGCACAGGGGGTCTGCAGTCGGGGTTACGTACAGGTTAATCATGACGTAAGTGGAAAATAAGTAGCAGCATTCACTATTCCACAAGATTCCCTGCTAAATTTGTCAGAGGTTCTAGTCTAGAAGAATTATTATATCCCAAGAAGGACTTCTCCGTGTTACAGTTGCGGCCATTCCATTAAAGGTTCATGTTCTCTATTACTGAATGCTAAGCCTGTCATTAAATTATTTTAAATTTTATTGGAGTCACTATCTCCTTTGGTTTCAAATAATGTCAGGTGGAAAATAGTCATATTATGATGGTGCACTTTTTCTAGTTTTGTGGAGAATTCTACAATAGGCTTGCTAATAATAAAATATGAAATAGGAACGAGGTGTATTTTTATGCCAATTGAACGTTCGATGTTTAACTGCCTTACCATCGTGAACATTGACGAGAGACAACATGCCCAGGTTTCTTAGTAAAGCGAGATTAAGGAAAAGAGTAATTACCTGAAATATAGTTACAAAGAGCTAAATTGTGGTCAACTCCATCTGGATTTGTAAATAAATTCAGGAGATGCTCTACTGTTTATTGCTAGAACAATATGAAGTCACTTTGACCTGTTGTACAAATAAAGACACAGTTTGAATTTCTATTGTACCCTAAATGAATGAAATACATCACCTTAAACGGGAGCCTGTGTGACTTCAAACCAACACCAACAAACAATCTGCCAAAGCAAATCATTGAATAATCGCATCGTATCATGAGATTTAAATTCTACAGTGACTACATCACACAACAACTTTCAATGAATTCTCCAGTTGAAGTCAACGAATTGTTGCGTTAAATATTCCTTAGTTCAGGGCAGAGGTGAGTTACTACTTAGATAATGAATTGGTCTCTTTTGTCAGTGTCACCCCTAATGTAAAGAGTAAGTAGCCGATAATGGGTATTAAGTATATCAGAAGAACCTCTTGACTGCAGTATTGCTGAAATTATTTCACAGAGTTAACGCAACATGCTACAGTAGCCGCTGTATGTCACTTGTAACTGATGAATTTATCGTCAACATTGCCCAATTCTTGTTGTAAGGGAATACTTGGCATTCGCCAGTAAAGAACTGCGCATCCGCATTTGTCGCCACACAATATCTGAACAAAAAACTGCGTACGGAAGTAAATAAGATTAAATTCACACATATTTTGAAATGTCATTTGTTTTAACGCATTAAATTGCTCAAGGGACATGTCTATGAATAAAGTCTTTATTCAACTTTTTATTACAGAAAGAAATGTATTACATTCGTAGGACAATAGAAGTATGTGCTGAATGGAGTGATTTTTTAAATTTTTACAAATATCCACCCGTATCCATCGACAGTTTTAATAGGTGTGTCGTGCATTCTAAAACTATAACATACATGGAAAAATAGATAATCACGTTACATCGGTAGAAAATAATATTGACGATTCTGTAAAGAAAATAATCAAAGATAGATGACACTGGTACCAAGATAGGTGTCAGTTTAATATTAGCATGACAGTGACATTTGGACTCGCTTGTTTCAATCAACCTGTATTACACTACTCCTATAATGTTGAGACTTATTCTTTTGTCAAGTTACCGCCTTGACACGGCAGCATTGTATCCATAACATCTAATAAAATTCTTGGCATCATTTTAAATGTATAATGTCATCTTTCAGTAGCGCCAATCGATTTGCAAAAAGCTAAAGGCATGAGCATGTGTGTGTGTGTGTGTGTGTGTGTGTGTGTGTGTGTGTGTGTGTGTGTGTGTGTGTGTGTGTGTGTGTGTGTGTGTATGTATGTATGTGTGTGTGGTGCGCGCTTGCTTGTGTTTATGTGTTTGTGTACCAGATTGGTTTGCACAATAAAAGAATAAAATTCAATGCACAGTTTGAATTTAAATCGGATTTATTCCTTGTAAACATTTCCCGAGAGTCATTAAGTAATAATGTCTCATTTATATGAACGCACACCGCCTTAGAATAAACATTTTGTGTGTATTATTCACAGGTGTAAAGAACTTTTGATTGACTTTTAAAACATGTTAGACTGAACAAATATGAAATATTTTAGCTAGCCAATGTGGGAGTTTATATTTTATTTTACGGTTATCATTGTTGTGTTGGCTGTTGAAGGCCCGTTTTGCATGCTGTCTAGTAAAATTAAAATTGGAATATTTAGACGGCTCTTATTTCGTGTAGATTTATGCAGTATTTTACGGACTATTTGGAATATACCATTTGAATCGACGTACAAAAAACTTCCAAAGTTATGTACAGTTTTGTATCCCGCGAAGACTTTTGTATTCACTATAAATCATAAAGATATAATTTAACTATATTATAAAGATCTAATCGTGTTCTTTGACTGTGTCTGTGTGTGAGTATTTTAAAAGGTTTGTTACGAATGATACCTGTATGTAAATGAAATTGTAATTAGAACATTAATCTTTAATTCTGATGTATAATCTTCACATTTTGAAGTTTATATTCCCAGTGAATATATTTCACCTCATGTATGAGATCAAGAGACAAAGAAGCAATATAATTATGCGATTACATGTTTCTTTGGCTCGAAGTCCACCACTCTTACATGCATGCAATGTTCAGTGTGGAAAATGTCTGTGAGGTTTGAAATTGTACTCTGTAGCTGCTGTTTGAAAACCTGTCTAAAGTCTCCTTGAGATGTAATCATATGATAAATTTTGTGCTCATAATCAATACATGGCCCATAAAGGTCACTTATTCCAAGGCTGGAAACCAATTTACAGTTATAATGATGTGACTAATTTAAGGAAATATAAAAGAGCCAAATCTTGGTTCTTCATAATGGAATACGGTAGTTGAGCTAATTTCCCCTAGTATGGAAGGTGACAAGAATTCAATTCAACAAAAGATTTGCCCAGATGTTGGATACAGGATCGTACTACAGGAATGATTACTCTAATAAATCCCTGCAGAAATGATTGTATTAACCCTTCGAAATACTATAGAAATCTTCATTTTAAATGTACAAATAGCATGCCAAAACCAACTAAAATTTCCAAATCGCAAATGTCAGTTTAAATTTAAATCATGTGTAGAAACTATTCAAAAATCTTTCTTAATGATAATTTCCTGTCCTTCCAACTTCTTGCTGCTATTGACGCATCCCATAAAAACATGAAATAAGATTGTTCGAATCTGAAAATGCCATCGTATCTTTTGTGGTTTAATTTAATTGCGTGTTCAAGGATTTGTAATCGAAGGAGTTAAATAAATACGAGGCGATACAGATACGGGATTCAATCTCATCAAAAAGTAACTCCTGGTTTGCCATGTCAAGTTATTTTGCTGCATGGAGAAAAGCTTTAGCTGAATTGACTTGAGAGGTATAAATTATAAACAAACCAAGTCACGTCCAGATTGCAGAGGTCTCCTCTTTGTTCTACTTAAGGTGTCAGTGGGTTGTTGAGAGTCAGTGTATGAAGTGGCAAAAACGTTTTCAAGATCTAATTTTTAAACTAAAAAACGGAGATTCGATCACCCATTTCATCGTTTTTCCATTTTTCTAACTTTGAAATGACACAAAATGTAAATCAGATATTTGATCACCAATTTCATAATTTTTCATTTTTATATTTTCAAGTTTTATAGATACATTTCATGTCTTAAAATGAATAAAAAATAATACAAAATGGAAAAATGAAGATTTCATTCATCATTTTAAGTTCCATGGAATAGATGCAAACAGAAAAATGATAAAATGGGGTATACAATCTCCATTTTTCATTTTGTGTCATTTAAAAGTTATGTAAAAAATGAGAAAATGATGAAACAGATGATTGAATCCTCGTTGTTTCGTTTTCAGTTTAGAAAATAAACTTGAAAACGTTTTGGCCACTTCATACACGGACCGTTGAGGACCAGCCCTAATGGCTTTGTTACCAAGTGTTAAAACCCTTAGTTTAAAGAAAATATTTTATCTTGTCCTTCTATCATGCAGTTTTTTTTAGGAATAAAATGGCGTATGCTATTGCGCCACAGATGTTCGGATGTTGCATTTACACTTCAGAACACCTTGTTAAGACGGAAACATCAAAATAAAAGGCGATCATCCATTAAATTATCTTGACATAATTCTGAGATTGAATAATTATCGATGCCAATGACACCGAATTCACGAGTTCTTTGAATCAGTGGCAAACATAAAATAGATATAGCAACGGAATCCTAATGAAATTAAAGTGTTCTCTTCTACGAGATGACATTTCCTGGGAAACAACAGATTCTCTTGTTTTGCTCTTAACCATGTAATATTACATTGCTTGCTACTGATTATAACATCCACAAGTTGCTGTGCACTTGTCTCAAGCAGTGATTGCTGCAGTGACATTTGTTAGCCTGTGCTGTCTGATGTGATCTAATAACTGAGAGGATGTATCCGCCATCAGAAATGTCTGCCTTTAATTTCCTGTATTCCGCATGTCAATAAAGACAGTCTATTTACTCGTCTTGATATTTATTACATTGAGTATGCGTTTGAAGGGATAAACGCTCCCAAATCAGTTGCATTTGTACACATAATATAACAAATTATCTTCATTCAATACAATAGCTGATACGGCCATTTCTACAATAGCTGTTGTTCGATGCATAAAGTGTTACCAACATCGGATGAAATGTTTGCTTTATACCTTTTTATGTTAAATGTTTTAAATGTTTATTCGCTCAGCGTTTTTGTTCATTGGTGTGAAATACGCCGATCATTTTCGCGCACATTTTTCAAGTCTGGAATAGCAGAACTTCATTCTAAATCAACTTATGCAATCTCCTAATCTTCTTTCTGCAAATTATACTAGGAATTTCCTTTATTAGTGTTTCTCCCACAATTCGAAAGGCTCAAATTGCGGTTCTGAATAATATACGCAAGTCGGTGTCTCATAAGCACTAAAATATTGGTAAATATTTGATTCATGAAGAAAAATGTACAAGTTCAGTGCCAAGTGTAATAAATTCGTCTTGTATTTGCCAATTCATTTATTAACCTGGAATACAGTTGATGCACTGTAGGTAGATTATCTACATTATACAAAATCTCGATTGATTTTCTATTTTCAGGAGCCAAAGTGAAACCACGGAACAGAATGGCAAAGGGCATGACCCGTGGACAGAACGGGATACCGGCCGGGGGTCCGACTGGAGGAGGCATCGGAGGAGGAGATGGTATGGGCAGCATGTATGGTACGTAAAATACGTTTTTTAATACCTTCGCAAGTAATGTGTAACGAAAGGCAGTTTACTACCCATATGCATATTTGTACACTTTGAAGAATTGGGAAGTAAAATGCCTTGACGCACATCACTTTTGTTCTTTCAAGATTGTTTGTACAATGAAGGTGAATGTAAATTGCCCGTTATTTGCATCTTGAAAATTCAGAAAGTGAATTTGAGCATGTTCGATAAGTAAAATTTTATGTTTGTATTAGTTAAATACTAATGTTATGTTATGCGTCATTTTGGAAATTTTGTAAATAATACAGTTTTTATGTAAATACAAATGAAGAGTAAGAACTTGCTACACATCACATTGCATTGTGTATGACCATATGGTTGAATGATTAATGAGCATGATTTGAATGCAAAAATTGTAATGTTCATTTGTGTAGAAGCTTAGACGGCATGAAAAATGTCTTGCTTGTTGTTTATGTTCAAATTATGTACATTTCATTTATTACTCAAAATCACAATTACACATGCAGGCAATTCAGGTAAGCTAAATACAGCACTTTGAAACAGCATGAATTGGTGAAGGTTGTTTTCTTTTTGTTAAGTATTCGACCTATTCCTCCATTGTTTTCTTTTCCACAATTTCAGGTTCTAAAATTCACATTTTATGATACGCTACACTTCTCAAGCCAAATTGTTTGTTTTCAATTGAAGCAAAAGAACGCTAGGTGCTTTATGTACCAAATAGAAAGCATAGCTATGAAGGTCTTATTACAAAGCAAAGGAAGTACAGTACTTTCTTTCGATTTTGCTGTTCTTGGGTGATCGTTGGCTGAAACAAATTTTCAACAATGCTTTCAAACGTTGCCTTTTGTCCTCCGTAAAACTATTCATATTCTCAGACAGTCGTCCAGAGAAATATAAATAGGAAATATAGGAATTAATGATCTAAATTCTGTTTGGTACAATACAATACTCTCTACAAACCTATATTCGCCCTTTCGTAATTAGAATTTGCCTACCAGTTCTGCTTACATATTTGCATACACTTCGTTTACACCGTTCTTAATTGTCATCCTGCATTCCAAAATCTGACGCATTGTTTAGATACAACTTGTAAAAGTGTCAAAAATGTTGCAGACGCTCCATTGTAACCTTTGCAAAACATCATCGAATAGACTTTATTGGCAGAATAAAAACAACCACGATGCCCAACAAATCTGAAAGTCATTATGGCGGTTGAAATAAAAGAGGGGAGGTTTTTGGCAACAACTTCCTCTTTCGCTGGGAACCACTTTCCTCTTTTTTAACAGTCTGCAAGGCACACCACTAGGCACTGAATGAACAGTAGTGATCTCGTTCCTGAATAGTGTTCCTAAATTTATGCCCAATTTTAGTAATCGCCTACGGCAAGAGACCACCAAGTATCCTTATTTAGTTTCTTAGGTGTTTAAACTTAATGAGTCTACGTAAAGAATACCGTATACCTCAATCTACATGTTATTCAATTACATGCATTGTACTTAATCTGAATCAAACACAATTCACTATTTGAAAAAATAAAAACCCCACACACACGTACCTAACTTTTCCAGTATTCGTTACACACTTGAAACATTTAATTCCAAATTTCTCTTGCAATACTCGACTCACACTGCATCTTTGTGTGTCATGGTGGTTAATTTGATATTTTTGATAAAAAAATTCTTACACTTTTTAAAAGATGAATCTTATTCACTGTGAATAAAGATCATTAATTATATTGGAATGTTTAAATTAGACATCTAAGTGTGCTATCATTGTTAACTACTATTTTATTGATATTGTAGGCTTATATCTGAATAGAAATATGTCAAATGAGGAGAGGTTGTTGCAGTATTTGTTCAGTAATTACGATCCGGTGGCGAGAGCTGTGATGGACGCGTCCAAACCTGTCGTGGTCGGGATCGACTTTGTTTTGCTCAGAATTCACGGCTTGGTGAGTACAATCACGTATTCTGTTCTTCTAAAGATGCTCAAGTGACATGTTTACGGATGTAATTTTTTTTATTCATAAGCAAAAATGTTCAAAATTAATGTGTGACATGGACAGATGATATTGTCATGGATTTAAATCCAAGATTTAAATTTTCGTGCAAAACATTTTATTGCAGGATGAAAGAAGTCAAGTGTTAACGACAACGGGTCTTGTTATTGCTGTAAGTATCCAATATTTTCTATTTTGATTATTAATTAGGAAGAGAAATAATGTATCAATATTGTACGCAAAAATAACATAAAATATGTTTTTATATGCGACGGAAAATGAAATGTTCATAGTTTTTGTCTCAAGAGCGTTAGTGTTGGATACGAAGGATATGTTTGTAACTTACAAAAATCCTGGGTAATACAAAAGGTCAGAGTTTTAAAACCAAATATAAGTGGGAGTAGGAGAAAGTAACTCATATTTGGCTGATGTTAGGAATGGATGGATGATCGTCTGAAATGGGATCCCAAGAAGTTTGGTAATCTAACAGATATCATCCTGACAGCCGACAAGATCTGGCTTCCAGAGCTAGCAATAATGAATGGGTGAGTGTGCAACATAAATAAACATGTTCCAACAAAATGTGCAGGAAAGCAATCTGCCTATTGTTGCTGACACTCTGTACTCACAACAAGCCTGTCCGGTTCATTGTATGTTTTTGTAAACCAGATATTTATGTCACGAAAAAGGCATTTCGGTTTTTGAAAAGTTGTGACTGGAATTTAATTGATATGTTGCAGCTTTTTAGCAAGATGCTTTTTGTCGTGTAATTTAACCGTTCGTTAAAAGCACAAACATGCTAGCAAATACCACTTACCCAGTGAACATCATTGACACAAAACAAAACGAATGAGGACCAGTCGCAACACGGTGCCACTTAAGACAAAAAGCGTTTCTTGCAAACTCTAGTTTCTTGGAATTAATCTCATCACGGCAACCAGACAGGCTTGACTTACTTTTCAGGCTAAAAGACAGACAGATGTGTCAACCTAACAACCACAGCTATCACCTCGCCTTGACTGACCTTCAACTGCATGGGGTTTGGACTTGGTTTAGATCCTCAGTTTCTTCTGTACTTGTTTCAAATTACTAATACTTTCTTCTATATCATAATTACAATACAGGATTGGAAGGACGAACGTCTTATGTGGGATCCTGAAGAGTTTGGTAATATGACAGATATAATAGTGAAGGCTGACAAGCTGTGGCTGCCTGAATTGGCAGTTATGAATGGGTATGCCTAAAACAGCCTTGAAATATTAGTGTCACGTAAAATTACTGTATAGAAGAGAACGAGAGGGTTTCTGGCAACTTACTTTCCCATCAATCTACCGCAGAGTCACTGATGAAAATATGTATATAATTTAGATAAATTAACTCGATTCTAATGTGTTTTCTTGGTACAATCTTGGTGTGAAAAAGATTGTAATTTTTCCATGTTATCGAAAGAAAGAAGAGAAAGAAAACACAATCGTGGCTTAATATTCTACTAAGTTGTGGAAAGTAGATTTATGAGAAATGTCAAAACCCTAAGAAAGTACATAAAACCTTTCTGTTTCCTTATTATTTGCTGTTGTATGTCATATTGTATCCCGCATTATTTGTTTTACTGTCACCGTAAATTGAAATTACATTTTTGTATTTGTACTTGATATTTATTTCGTTTAGTAGGTTAAATCTCTTAGTGAAATGGAATGTGGCTCTCTTCCCTTTTCGGAGTTGGGTTATCCAGACATTTAACCCTGAAAAGAAATCATATAGGAAATTAAAGAAACAGTGCTCTACTTACTCATCTTGAGCGAATATTCGTCAATCGAGAGAACTTTTACTTTCACTGCTACCAATTACTTTAACTTTATAAAATTTGAACTGCACATCAGTGTAGTAAACAGTGCAGTAATAAACAAAAGAATTTTCAGACTTTTAACATATAATATTTTCTATATTTGCTAAAATTTCTAACATAATTTATTAATGGCAGCAATTTTGTCAGAAGTCATAGATTAGTTGTTTTCGTGACTATTGGAAAACATAACAACACGTTCTTTAATTTACTATAAAATAAGAACCGTAGCTCATGCCTCATCGACACGTACTCAAAAAAGATCAGGAATATGCCAAATAAACTGTGTGAATGAATTCTGTAAGTCAGATAGGAAACCAACATGCATGGGAGTGGGCGATATCGTCATGACGAGCGTTCTAATGAGATTACCTAACCGCTAATTCTGACTATCGGAATAGTTCTAAATTCCACATGTGACCTAATCACTGAAGCAAGCTTCTCCTTTGAAACTGAGTTGCCCTAATTCGATTTTTTGTCAAGAAGTGCCGCTGCCATTTGACACCGTTAAGAGTTTAGATGACGCCACGCTAAAATTAACCGTTTTTAAAGGATTGCTTTTGATTGCACCTTTTTCTGACTCGCGTGTATTCTATTGTCGTTTTTTTTCATAAACGGGCAGTTTAACATAAAACGAATGGTACCAGTACGCGCTATGGGTTTGAAGTAAATTTATCCACACTCAGCTGCTATTAAATATGCACATATAACCCTTGCAGATACTAATCTTATGACACTGTTACACTTACTTTATATCTCAATTGATTTCTTACACATGTACATTCACGCTTGGTTACATCATATTTTACTCGAGCTAAATGTTCTATCTGCTATCTCTATACACTCTTGCTTCACTTTAAATGTCGCTAGATCCATATCATATAAATTTATAGCAGATAAAACGTTAGATAAAGAGTACATAAACATATAGGGTTTTCATTAGACTTCTAATTAAAAGAGTAAATATATTTACAAATCGTCTAGAAAATAAAACAGAGGTATAATTGTAGCTTTTATATAAAATATGTGCATGTCATATGACCTGTGATATGAAAATTCATATGTTCATAAATTCTTAAGATATAGTCTAATTCTGTTTGCTTCCTTCAGCAGTTTAGTATTTTATTCTTCATAGATAGTGCTTTAGATGCATATCAGATACGAACATACGGATTTTCATCAGTTGAAATCAAATCAATTTGACCTGTTTATCAATTGTGTTACTGATAATAATGTTTTCAGAGCGGATGAGCTGATCCCTGATTTTGAGCGCATCCGGGTGCTTCTGTCCCATGATGGCATGCTGCACTGGGAGCCAGGGGGGATTTTTCGAACCACTTGTGATATAGACATTACTTATTTTCCTTTTGATGCACAGTTCTGTCCACTCCTCATAGGTGAGTGAGTAACACACGCTCTGCCAGGAGTGCTATGTCTGGTCGTCTGTACCTTCCCTTGGGGCGGGATAAGGGGAGTACTAACAGCTAACCTGACTGAACATCAATATTTGAGATTTTTCTTTCGAAGAGATCCACTTCAGAATGAAGTTTAATAAAAAAAATTTCTGACGTTTGCGAAATGACACAAGCAAAGTTGTTGATAAAACCAGTTGAAAATTGTCAGGTTAGCTTCAGTGATGGCATGCTTCTAAGCAAGTGGTGCATTGTGCATGACAAGTCACCAAAGTAGTTGAAATCATTAGAGTTCTTCATTTCACATTTTGAGTTCTTCTAAAACTGTTGCCATTTTGCTATGGCAACGCATAACATACTTGTGTGCATACATTGGCTTCTAGCTGTTACTTGAACACATCAGCAGCACGTAACTTGCATTAGTAGCAAATCATCAGATAAATCACTGCACAGTGAATTAAGTCAGACTACCAGTAGCTTTTGGCTGAGGTGAGTACACACGTCCTCCTCTCTATTTCTATTCTCTGCCAACCTTGACTTCCTCTTGCGGTTCCAGAGTCGAGGATCTGCTCCCTGACTTTGAACGGATTCGAGTGTTGCTCAACAGCGATGGTACCCTGCATTGGGAGCCGGGAGGCATATTTCGCACGACCTGTGACATAGACATAGCTTACTTTCCTATGGACTCTCAGCACTGTTCACTGGTTATAGGTACGTCACACAAGCAGCACACTCGGTCTATCCCTGGATGGTAGTTTGTTTTGATGCATGTGCTAGCCTTTAGAGATTGAAGGCATTGAAAGGTCACTTATTGACCCTCATGCCTCAGCAGGAGGGTCTATGTATTGGACGAAATCTACATTTGTGTTTTCTGCCGCCATTGCAAAAAGTTGACCAGGACCCCCCACCCCCAGACTGGGGAAATGCATTTCTGGCCATTTCAGACAATTCTAGGCAACAGTCGGGGTAGGTGGGAGGCATGAGGGTCAGTGCTCCTATCTGGACACCTCGTTATTGCTTTTTGTTAGTGGTAGGTGAACTTTGAATTCACCTCTTTGCTTAAAAGGGAAACTGCTGGTATCACGGGGTATTCTATCTCTTCCATCTCTTTCTCCTCTCCGAATTCGCTTAAGACCAGACTGCCATGAACTCGACGGTGCTTGAACCTTTTCTAACACCGCCCATCTCCAATTACCCTTCAAGCTGCCCGTATACACGATGTTAAGTTGTTACCTATTTTACCATCAAGTACTCCCCTTGTTGAGTGATTAAAACCACGTAAGTCAAGGCTTGTGTTAGATATGCCTTGAAGTGATCCATATTACCAGATTTACGTAAGTAGTAAAGCCATTCTATTACAAGGCATGATGTAACACATGTCACGCACGTTACACAGGGCGTAAAACAAAAGGCCAAGCTTGAAACATTACCTCGGGAGACTTTTGACCCATTTCTATTTTAAAGCGTCAAAAAAATATAACGTTCAACGACATATACAGAATAAATGAAAATAGATAAGTATCAGAGACCCGAATGTGAATTATCTTATTGACTGCTACAAGTCGAATGTTATGTAAAGTGACAAAAGAAACTTAGAAATAGAATATATTGGCTATATAAAGTAACTTAATTTCACCTTAGTTATTGCCATTCTTTAAAAAAGTGTTGTCATCTTTCAGGTGCCTACTCCTATTACAGCAGTAAGATGAACATTACCAATACTTCCAGTTCTATATCCACGCACGACTTCAGGAAGAACGGAGAGTGGGAGGTGTACGGCACCTCTTCCGAGTGGGCTATTACTGTCTTAGACTGCTGTCCAGGTACTGATAAAATTATAAAACTTTGCATAATTTATCTCAACGTAAAATGAGATATCCTTCTGGCCGCTAAAACAGAGAAATTGACTAAAACCATATGTTACTTGGAAGCGGTAGTTCAGTCGCATCGAAGAGAATATGATGCGGTTCATGAAATTCGACCAATCCGTTTTCGTACATGTTTTACAACCTGCTGGTTGCGATTTATTGAAAAAAAAATACAACTTACATAGAACCGGATCAAGTGGATGGAGTCCAGTCACCCCCTCTCTGTCAAAACATGTTTTTAGTCGTCATCCCCTGTTCTGAAAAACGCCTCTTTTCATGGCGGAAAGGAGGACAATATCCAAAACAAGATAAGTTGTGAGAGTCTGAGGCATCCATCTGCCCATTCGTTCTAAAATTTCTCCCATTTAATTTGCGTGCCATTAGCATCTTCATTTCACATAATGTATAAATATAATACCAATTAATATAAACGAAGTAATTTCTTGGAATATTCATATTAAAGTACAATCTGATGTCATTTTTGCAGGAAAAGGTTATCCACACGTTATATTTACATTACACTTGAAAAGAAGAAACAAATTCTACATGATGAATATTGTTTTACCATGTATAATGCTGTCAGTTCTCATAATGATAGGTAAATTATTTATGTAATCCACATATATGTATGTTAAACACTGAAGCAGAACATGTCACATTGTAATGTCTGAATTGTAACTGCTGTGAAGAAAAATATTAAAATACTGTGCCGAACTGTGCTCCGTTCAAACCAAATAGCTCGAGCATCAAACAACAGTAAATTACAATGCATGTTTTATTTTTTTACAGGATTTTATCTGCCGCCAGATGCAGGTGAAAAAATATCATTGGGAATTTCCGTTCTGTTAGCATTTACAGTATTTCTGCTGATGATTGCAGACAATATACCCAGAACATCTTTAGCTATTCCCTTAATGGGTACGTATAAATGTTTTTCACAAACCAAAATTTCGGCAAACGAAGACATATCAGTTTTGTTAAATTTCGGCAAGACAATATCGTTATACATTTCTCTTCAATAGAATTTCCCAGATAAAGGGTTTTAACTTATTTAATTTTAGTATTTTTGTGTTTTTACTTATTAAATTGTAAATTAACTGATGTAATGACGTAATAGAACTGTATTGTATTTACATACAAACAAATCGACAAGATAATGCCATTTCAGACAATTATAGGAAAAAGTCGGGGGAGGCACGATGGTCAGTGCTCCATCAAGTCACCTCTTTCACACTTTTATCTTTCTATTTGGCAACTGCTATTGCTTAGACTTAGACAAACAAGTATTATTCTGTTCTGTTTCAGTGATATATTTAACAGCCACGATGATACTCGGAACTATTTCAATATGTTTGACTGTTCTAGTCTTAAACGTGCACCATAGAGGACAAAACCAAAAGGTGCCAAGGTGGATGAAAAAGTTGCTGCTGGTTTATTTGGCAAGACTTGTATGTCTCAAAACAAGATCGCGTAGAAAGCATATGGTCATTGACAAGATATATATCAAAAAGCACGAAAAGATCAAGAAAAACAAAAAGGAAGGAAACGGAGTGTTAGATGAATTAGAGTTGTTAAGTTTAACAGTCAATTCACGTCCTGCCAATGGACCGAGGATGTTACCACCACTTAGCAGTGACACCACGAACAGTGCCAATCATAATAACGTACAAGACTTAACGGAGGATGAAGATACAACTCCAGAGAATTGTAAAGACTGGCATGAAATAGCACATGTCATGGACAGACTTTTCTTCTGGATTTTATTGATAGCCATGACTGTATCCGGATTGTTAATCCTGCTTTATCCCCTGTACACAGGAGTACTGGAAAACTGACCACCTTCTGATGGCAGTGTCTCTCATTATACCTCTTGTGCTCATTAGTCCTCGTTACATCATAATCTCATTATCAAACCTTATGGAAACAGTTACATGTATTCCTGAAACTATTATGCTCAATGGATTTGATTGATAAAAGAATTTTTGCTAGATCTGCTTTTGTTTGAGCACCAAACTTGTAACTCCAAGGGAACAAACGGATGCTTTATACAGTTTCAAACTGGAAGCGACATTGTTAGCCATAGAAATTGATTCATGAAATATACCGTTTGAAGATGATCCACAGGCCGGAATACATTTGGAAGCAATATCTGGATTAATAAATACCCAAATATTGTTTGCATCGGTGAATTACAATTATTTGGTGTCTGTTAACACGTGAATTTTGTGTATATTTAACTATTATAAGTAACCTGCAGTCATTCTTCTTGTCAATGTATGATATTACAATAAATGTATAGATTTAATATACATTTTAGGGGCTGATAACCTACAAAATAATTCCTACTGTGGTTTACCAATCTGTGTGTTTAATTTAGTTTTGAAACAAATAAGTGTCAATGTTAATGTTCTGTTTGTCCATGAATCTTTCAAATTTTAAATTAATTTTAAATTAACCCGAAATTAAAAATACATAAAGTACAATTATCAAGATACAATTATATGAATCAACGCAACACACAACCTAAGTAACAGGTTTCATACGATAAAATCACATCAGATAACGGAATTTTGTAAGTGTCACATTTTGTGCTGCTCTCCATAATAAGCAAATGTAATTAACATCCAACGATTTTTCCTGGCATACAAAATAATTTATGCATACACATAAGTACCTATTAGACGCACCTACATCAAAATTATCCTCGTGAATATTTTGTCAGGTAAATTTATTTGTGAAATAGTCTATTTCGACATTTAACAAACGAACTTCCTTCGGAAATTTAAAACAGCCTATTTCAATTTCGGTTAGCTGTATGTCCAACTTATTTTCTATTAAGTTACTCAAAACTGTGAGATTTTTTGCCCCTTTCAAAAAAGAAAAGTAGTAACGTGAGTTAGTGGTAAATATCATTACTATGGTCTTTTATGTAAACCCATTCACTGTAAACCTTACTACTTGTATCCAAAATAAAGTACATGTGATGTTGCACAATAAAATTACATTGCTAAATATTTTCCTACAATGTTAAAAAGATTGTTACCCGAGCCTACTAAAACTGGTAAAATACTCAAGTCAAAATACATCATATTCATCACAGGTATGAACAGGGATGTGTGCTAATTGTATTTAGTATGTAAAATCATTAGTGCGCATATATCATTTTAAGTTTCTAGTATCATTACTTGATACCATTAAAACCAAAGTTCACGGTTAGATATTCTTAGCGCAGTGGACTGGGAAAATAAATAAATGTACAAATAGAAAACATTGTAAAAGTATAATCAGTAAATGTCGCAAATCGAGTAACTAAGGTTAATGTTACATGAGGCAATTTTACGCCAATTGTCTTTGGCGACGAAACAACTTTTACGAGCAAATTTCTTCCAAAACCATAATCAGCGTAAAAATCAGCAGCAGTCTTACGCGACAATGATTTGCCTTCTCATACATGTAAGTTTCAGTTGTGTCTTAATCTTAATTTTTCTTAGCTGCTGACCAGGACGTTGTGTGACAAAAAGAGGCTTCTGCCTTTGTAACAAATCGGTGCAATTTACCAATTTACATTTAGACTATTTGTTCAGACCTAGTTTAAATCAAATTTGCGGTTTTAGTAGTGGATAGCCATAGCTATTGACAAGAATAATTTTTCTCTTGTTTATCATTGTCATTCTACAGCATATCATCAGCAAACTGTAAATAAAAGCATCATAAATTATAGTTATAACTTACTTCTTTAACTGATGTTATGGGTAACCTCTGTGATCAAATCATTGTCATTGTCAGTATTCCAGTATTCCAGTAAACAACAAGCATACATTCGTTAGATACCTTGTATATTATTGTAAAAACAGGATTGTTAGATATGTAAAAATACAGAGACAGATACCAACCGCAGATAGTATTCGTGCGTCAAAATGATAATTTTTGAGCCTTACACTGCTAGATTACAAGCCTTGGATAAACGTCCTGCCTTTCTGGTCCGCATGACTAGTTAAAAAAATCCATGACAAAATTAACGCTTATTTTTCTGTTGCACATATTGTCTGATGTGGTTGGTATACTGTTAAACATGAACCTTAACCAAACTTGTCCAATATGTATAAATTATGAAAGAATAAACATATATTGAATTTGTATGCGACTCGTCCAACTGTTTTAATTTTAGTAGGGACGGAATAGTTATAAATTTGGAAATTTCATCTTTTATCTGGCAGTTAGCTCTTTCTTACCTGAAGAATGCGTAAAAGAGAGTTTAAAATGATCTCAAATCTGTGCACATGGTATGATAATGAAAACAAGCATTAATTCAGTTAGTGAATGTTTGTAGACTTCATAACCAGTTTTATTTAGAATGCATGTTAAATTATTAATTCCCATTTCTGCAACTGCCATAAAAGTTAATAGCTTTTACAGAAAGTTATGAACATAAAGTCATGATGGTTTTTCTCAGAAGTACAGTTAACATAATGGATCGTTGGGAAATTTGGGGCAATATTGACCTGGAAAGTCTTATCCAGTACACGGAATTTGTATCAGTTTCGAAACGTCTAGAACAAAAGAGAGGACATAAGAATTTCACGCTGTGCTTTTGATGCGCTATTGTTCCCAAACTGATAAAAATTCCGTGTACTACAAGGAAAACATGCCGGAAGATAAATTTAAAGCAATTTACTTACCAAGTCTTATTTTATTTTATCAGTCGACACAGTTTTCAGCCATACATCATACAAATTCTATTAGTAGAGAGTTGTAACATCAGGCAATCTACTACACCAGAGCTGTTTTCATGAAGTTACAGAAATTACTAAAAGACACTTGTGCGATTGGAGTGATTGCGTTCTTTGAGTTGTCACAACCGTGATCTCAGTGGCCTGCTAGCATTGAGACATAGTAAACGTCATCCAACGGAATTGAAAATAACCTACATGTTTTTTTCCTTTGAAAGAAATAAAAAAGTTCTAACATGTCAACAACAAGTAAACGTTTTAGATCCCGTGTAATCTTATTTGTGTTATTTCTACACAACTTGTAATATGTTACATTTAATTCCATGTTCATCGGACGTGACATTTTAAAGTAAAACCCTTTACCAAAGCTACTGCTACTATAGTTCAGAGGAACTCTTGCTGTGGATGTCTGACAAATGAGCCTGACGTAAATGTAGGTTGGAAGATGAACAAATGGGTTCGCTGTGACAATACAATCATCCTTTGACTTAATGGATACCCAATTTCTCAATGACAATAATTGTCCGACATTTTACAGAAATTACCGAACAAAAAAAAAAATCCGTCTGATGTCAATTTCCTGTAAACCTGCACTTTGAAATCCGGCAAATATCGCAGTAACCTATTACATTTCCTAATAAATGCACAATAACGGTGCCAGAATTCTTTCGTAAATGGTAAGAAAAATAACATAAATCACACCTAGGTGTCATTATTATTACCGCCCGCGTCTGCGGGAAGGTTATGTTTTCAGTCGTGTCTGTGTGTGTGTCTGTGTGTGTATGTGTGTGTCTGTCTGTCTGTCTGGGCAATATAACTTTTGAACTGCTTGACCTAGAAACTTCATTTTTGGTATGGTGGTACATCTTCATGGTATCTAGGTCAAGTT
>JBCAUI010494393.1:0-13532 GCA_038406195.1 Haplosyllis anthogorgicola
TGACAACCTACTAAGAACTATCAACTATGCCATATGAACTTGACCTTGACTGACATCTATGACCTACTTATTGTGACCTACATTTCTAACTAGGTCATGATGACCTACTTTCAGTGTTACTTTATGCCTGCACCAGCAGGCATCCTGACCTAGTCATTTTATCAAATGAAAATGTAATTTCTAAGCATGTAATTTATCTTGACTCCAATGATACATGTACGTGTATACATGTATTTTTTATAGTAGTGGGTCCCATAAAAGGCAGAGTCACTGTGCTGGCAGTGACATAATGTAGGCTGTATCATTGTGAGATTTACATGTACATGTACAGGAACTGGAATGTCAATATTTTGGGAGCAGCACATAGCATTCTCCAGGGAAATTGACCTCAGCTTCCTTTTTATTGATCCAGCTTCAAAGCTGCTATGTTAACCTACGATATCTTGAGGAGATCTATATCTGGGCCCTCCAGCTTTTCGCGAAGAATATTATGATAATTTTCCATGAGATGTCTGTACAACTGAAACCTAATTCATGTGACCTATGCAAATAGGACTCGTGGCCAAGTTCATTCATCATATTGGTCTACGTGAGTGAATGGCAGTACACTTTTTTCGCATGGTTCTTTTCCACTGCAGTGAGTGCGCTGAACGCTGACGTAAAACGAAACAGCTTATTATTTTTATGAATTTCATATCTTAAGTTCTACGTATTTCAATTAAATTGATTTTTTTGTTTTTACTCTGTCTCCGTGTCCCCTTCTGTTACATTTCGGTCCTTTTTGTCTGTTGAAACTATGAGTCACCCGGCAGTGTGAATTATGCACGAGCAAATATTTTCTTACTTCCTCTTACAGTATTACATAAGTCGAAAGTGCATTTCATGAATGCTGGCTTCGTTTTCGGAAACAGTATTTACTTCCTAAAACTTTCATCTCGTTGGAATTAGAGTGAAAATAATATAAACTTGATGAACATTTCTTTCGGGGACCATTTGATCTAAAATGAATTGGACAAAATCTATCAATTTGTACATGTACGCATGTATCAAATATCAATGTATTTGTTTTAATTGTTTTTAATGCAAAACAAGTGTTTAATTGTGTAAATTATTAGTAAGATAAAGTCTAATGATATCAAATTGATCAACACCTAAATCTGTGGAAAGATCCAAGACGATTTGACTTGAGGTCAGGCAACGCTCGAGAAAATATTAAAATATTAAAAAGATAAAGCCCTATCATATTAAATTGATCAACACTTAGATGGAATACGTTTTCTTTAGATGTCTACCAAGGTCTGAAACTAGTTTACTTGTCTTCACACAGCGCTCGACCGTTGTTTGTGTTTACATATTTTGATAGGGTTAGTCCACCTTCCCTCCCCCTGGATCCGCTACTGAGTTGTTCATTTAATGTCATGGTTGCGGATGAAATGTCCGGCAGTTGACTCAAGATGACAAATAAAATGAGTTCAATTCGTCAACCAGACAAATTTTCCATTCACTTTCGATTCGAGAATTTGATTTCACTTTGTGAGAATATAAGTTCACACCTCGTGACCTATTGAAACAAAAGCTTTGATTGTTTTAAAAATGAAGAGGCACACACACACACACACACACACACACACACACACACACAGAGCGAACAATTTAAAGAAAGCACTGCTACAATGAAGTTCCAGTTGATGCGCAATAAAATTGTGCGTATTATTTACGATGGCCTCTGTACTGAAATAACACTTAGTCCGAAATGTAATAAAAATACGCGAATAACTAGACCTAGAACGAGCAATCTATTTTTGATCTACTGCCAGGGAGATATCACTGGGCGAAATGTAATTACCATGGCCCTTGAAGCTGTTTTTGTAATGAGTAGATAGACAATTCATATTTATGTAGGAAAGGATGTACATGGTACTAGAAAAAATGAAAACAATTACAAAAACAAATACTTTGCACCTGAGAAAATCATAATTTTTTTATATGGCTAATGTCATACGGTGAAAAATAGAGAATTTTGAAAATTTTATGCGATAAGCACATACACTACCGGTGCACAGCTTTGGCAGTCGTTGCTCTTGTTTTCTTTTTCTTTTGCTTTTCCGATAATGAAAATAAAAGTTTTGGGAAAATTATGGACCTGGGTGGTTGCGGCTAATAATAACCTATGTCATTAATATTCCGTGAAGACGTAAATTTATGTTTGGTTAATAATAAAAAATTGTAGAACAAAGTGTAATGAAGTACAATGTTAAGTATAAACATAGGTACAGGTCTATTGTATTTTTGTTCATGCAAGCATTGTTTATTCTTATTGCTTACGTTATTCAATAAGTGTATGAAGTATACAACTTAGAAAGACATAGGTTTCCGACAAAGTGTACATGCACCCTCACACATACGCCACTGAATACTATTCCCCCTTTAGCTGCCATGACGTCGCAGTACAGCTTTGTTGCAATGTAAACGGATGAATTACTGTAAGTGGTACCCTCATCACAGCAGTAAACAAATTGTTTAGAAAACAAAGATTCCAGAAGCTTGGTCCAGTTTTTGTCAATTTCTTTTTTCAGTAAGGGGAATGGTGCATAGAATTCTCAGAATTTTTGTTTCTGTATTGTCTACATCCGTCTACATGTATTCCGAGTATTGTCCCTGGACTGAATAACATAAAAAAAAATTCCCACATTCCATGGTATTTTAGACCATAATTTTTCTAAGAGTCATACATAACTTTTTATCAGAGCTCAGTCACTTCAATTGTTGCGGGGAGCCAAACTTGTAATAGTAATTTCATGATCTGATTTAGCCTTGCTACCTTAGTTTTCGCCGTTAAAAATAAAAGAAGGGACCGATGGAGAGGTCCGCAAATTATGCAAACATACGAGAAAATAATGCAAAAAGGCGAGTGTCGAATTAGCCAAGGAGGGGACTCCACCTCTGACATCGGTTGCGTCTGGGTTTGGATGGAGTCGTGTGTGAAGCTTTGCTTTAGTCTCAACGCTATTCCTCCAAGATCATTGCTCACCCGAGGAAAACCAATCTCAAATCTTTGATATGTTCAACATTTATGGAGTGGTGCAACATCTCAATAAAGATATTCACGCACACGTGTATGTGATAGATGATCGAATTGGCTAAGATAAGGAAGATGAAAAAGTTGTGTTTTGTATGTGTGATAACATGGAAGATTCTAAGCCAGCATGTAAAAAACGTCAAACGTCACTGATTCTCTGGCCTGTGTTGCGAAAATCTGTTTTTAAAGAACAACTTTGACAAAATGCAAAAACTGAGCAAAGAAAAATAAGAAATTTCTATTTCAAACAAAAACAAAAAAACCCAAACAAACAGGGACAGTATAATGCCAACAATACATTAGTAAAACATATTTTCCCCGCAAGTAGTTTGTATTTAAACATCGAATTTCTCATGTTGGTTCACACAAAAACAGAAATATAACAAACATGAAGGTAGAATGACAGTCTGAAATGGCAAGAATCTTTATAGCTGAAAAAAAGAAACGAAAATATAAACCATACACCAGAAAGAAAACGTAAGAATTAAAAGAAAGTTAAAAAGTTTTAGGATGTATTGAAGGAAAGAAAGACCGGTAAATAGGCTTAATAAATGAAGCTAAAATGGAGAAAATTGTTCTGAATGAATTTTTTATAGATTTTTTTATGAGCTCAATATCATTATGGCCATTGTTACTGTAGTTTATGACATCATGATACAATGTCCACACAAAGATTGAACAGATACAGATCATTTGGCATTTGTTGACATTGACAGAGACATTAGTAACGTAGCTGCCACCTGTTACTGTAAACAGATGTATCAATATGAATATTATACATAAACATGTATTACTTTTGGATAGTGCCCGGCACTATTCAATCAACTTTTATTTGTGGGTAAATTTACAAGCTTCTCGCCATAAAATACTTATTGGACAAATGAAACAATTCCATGCGTGAACGCAACGATAATTATACATGTGCTTTAAAAAATTATAAACTTTAATGACAACTGATGTTTTTTCTCAATTGTAGAGGTAAACAGCACAAAAAGGTGGAAAAACGGGTTTGAAAAGTAAAATGAACTGATCAAGGAAATAAAGTTAAAAGTTTGTTTGAAGCCCCCGCTCAAAGGAACGTCTCTATCTTTGGAACGACAGAAATCCACTTTGTCGTTTTGCGTGTATAAATAGCGCAGCGGGCAATTTCATTGTTTCCGGAATGGAGAACTTTCTACCATTGACCTTATTTTAAAGAGTCTACACCTTAATGTAAAATGAGAAGATTTTAAGACACATATGCACACACGCACTCACGCACGCACTCCCTCACACAACAAAGCACTTACGAACGTAATGTCTATGTCATATATGCATTGCTTTTACTAATACAGAGGTCTAGTTGCAGACGAACGTTCTTCAGGTCATGTTCTGTCTGAGAAGATACCTTATTGAGCCAATTGTTCAAGCAGAACGACCACAATGTGTTGTATGATACATGTACTGCCTCACACGACCGCAAGCATCCCAGACATGTCTTTGTTTACAATGCAAATTATTATTTGAAGGCCTCTATAGTTATGAACGAATAAAATATTGTATTTACATTTGATGCATTAAAACTATATATATTTATTGTGCTAACAATAAAGAGTATTCATCAAATAAAAATATCATTTTTTATACTGATGGGAATTAACCTTTCTTTCACAATGTTCTTTCCCAGCGGAGAAATGCCTGCAAATTGCTGTTTGCAGAAATTAAGAAGTTAATAAGTCTGCAGGCAGATAGATGTAGCGCAGAAAATTTCCCCGCGTAATACTGCAGCCGCAGCCTGCCGCGTGGGAAAAGCCTGTATTGATGTTTTACGGCAGGGACACTACACTATCTACACCTTGATAATAATAAATTCAGCTCCGCATGCAACAGCAGTTGTAGTATTATAGATCACGGTAATGACACATAGTTGTGGGCAAAGGCACGTTATGTTGTGATTGTCTGTGCCAAGAAAGGTAAGACTGTTGTTAACTTTATTGTTTTTATCCGTTGTAAAACATTGCAACATTGTTTAACATTTTATGCGTGTTCAGTATATTATGATGCGAGCAACATCACCTTAAAGGTGAGCCGTATATGGTATGTATTACAGCTCACCCGGTTCGTCATTTACTTCTATTATCACCCATAAAGGCTCAGGTACGAAATCACTTTATGCTCCCACAGACAACTAGGTCACACCGTTGGACTTGGCAGCATGTATACCTTATTTAGACATTTCAAATACAAGTATATCTTGGCTTACCTTTAAGGTATGGTCATTTGTGTGTATACATTTTTGGTGACGGGGATATCCAGGATTACTTTACAGATGTATGTAATGTAGTTACGGGAATTGATGGGATCATCTTAAAGAAAATGGACTTGGCCACTTTGTTAACTGGAAATTAATAATTGATAGAGGTGGTCTTACTGTGGCATGACGTTACGAATGAAATTTCTTCACTGAATCACCTGAGATAAAGGAACCTTGATTAATGTGGTGAGTTATTTTGTTGTGTAAATTTGACTCAAACATGTAAAATTTCTCGACACACCCTAGATATCGATACACAGGACATTTGAAAGACAGAAAAAGTGAAAATTCAATATTAAAGTACACACAGTTATCAGTGAACACTTAAAATAGGTCTTCCATGAAAGTGAACAAAGGTCTTAAGTGTTAACATGAATTTTTACACAAAGCAATTGATTTCTACAAAACATTCACACAATTCCGAATTTAAAAAGGAAAATGTGTGACATAATATTCAATTCACTATTTGACTGTAACACGTCATAATGTATTTCTGATCACATGCACGCATTAATTGCTTTACACGTGTAAATATTACAACAGGATCATGTGAAAGGAAAGGAAAGGTAATTTGCTGTGAAAAATATTAAGGGGAAATAAAATAAATATCCCAAGTTGACTAAGAAATTTCTTCAATAATCCATCGCTGAGTCTTTTCATTTGAGCACTTTTGATGGAGAATATCCGATCATTCATAATAGAACTGATCATAATACAATTTATTGTTGCGACATAGTGTACACACACAGACACAAGCACGCACGAACACGCACACGCGCGCGCACACACACACACACACACACACACACATACACATGTGAAATGCATAACTTTTTAATATGCATTTTGTGTACATAAATAAGCAACCATCCTTCACATTGAATGGCTAATCTACGGTTGGAGGGAAAAATGCAAATGCATGTTATGTAATTTTATCATTGATTCATACAAAATATTGATGTTCAATAATAATGGTTAAAGACTTCTGTAAACATAGTACTGTTGGTGGAAAAGTGTAAATATGTATTTGAGATTGCCAATGTATGCTAATAATTTGCCAAATGTTGCTCCTCAATAAGTGGCCTACTCGATACAATTTGTTATTTGTATTAGTTTGGTTAAAAGTGGATAACGATCGCCTATCATATCAGGGATTTAGATTGTAAGTTTTATTTTCCATATACGTACATAAAATGCATTGTTTATCTGTCACATTTGGAAATATTATTGCGAACTTGTTTATAGAATATTAAGTTACAGAAGGCCCCCTCAAGGAAAAAAATGTTCAATTTAAATTTTATTGGTCTATGTCTCGGCAATAGCTAAAAGAAAATGAATCACACTAAGAAAAATTAGCAAATTAGATTTATTGTGTGAGATGCCATCATGGATAGTATGGGGTACCTGGTAACTTTCTGATGGTACCCCATACTAGGGCATTGAATATAAATACTCCAGATGAAAAGACAAAATTGTTCATGTGTAAATATATTTCTAAAATTCATACAACTGGCATACCTCTTTCGTTCTTAAAATGCTTAGACACCCCATAAACGTGAAGGGCTTCAAGGCAATACTCTGTATTAGGAACCTTTGTACAAACTGGTAATGTCACTGATTCATTGATTTCCATTTTCAACTTTGCGATCAAAATTGTTTCAAATTTGCACTGAAAGAAAATCAATGACAAATTGGGTGGACTTTCATTAGATTTATGAATATATTTTAGTGCATGTATACATACTAATTATTACTTGCAGAGAAGATACATTTTTAAATTAATGAGAGTAATCTAAATATCAATATTCATACATTTTATACTAAAAATATAATCTATCGTTTTTGGCATCTATATGTAAAAAAAAGATTTTCAATTGGGTAGGCTGAATGTCTTCAGTGTCCATATTTGTGGTATTTTTGTAAAAATAGGACTGTGCCTCCGGTCAAATTCTCTTTAACAATCCTCTTGTTACAACGTGAGAAAAAAACAGGCACAATTAGTCTTGGTTCGTGTTAAGATTAATACAGATGTACTTGAAACATATAATTCAACAATTTAGATTGGAAGAACTGGACTGTCATGCTTACTTTGATTTTTACATATTCTAAATTCAGATGTGGACTATATTATTATTATTGTGTATATCATTATAATTTTAATTTGCCCAAATATTGGTGCAGTTGTACCTAAATTTGGTAAGTTGGCGTGAAAGTATTTATTTTTAGTTTTAGTTGCCACAAATAGTGAGTGGTACCTACATGTCTATCAAGTAAGTGTCGTTAATATTTCATATGAAATTTAAAATTATGTTTGGACAGTACAGAAAAAAATTATAAAATCATTCGGGGTCAATTCGAGTGTCAAGCTTTCGAAATGACCTTCTGAAACAATGGGTAATTATTAGATTAAATACATTGCCTAACATAATTATGCTTAACTGGTTATTAATTGACTGGTATACAAACGAAGCCTCACGTGACATTAATTTCAATTAAAGCCTATGATTTAGAATGTTATAATAACTGTTTCAAACAAAAGAACCATTAAAGGTCGCTTAGTGTCAGTATTTTAGATCAACAATTCGTATGTTTATAAAGTCTATCATACATAAATCATATGTGGATTGATCTGATTTGACCTTTTCGCAGATCTATAAGAACGATTCAACCTTCAATGTGTAGGATTAGATGTGCTTGTAGCATATAATCACTGACAGTACATGTCTTGACAATATTTTTTGGCCTACATAGATATGATAAGGTGATTTCTATTTGTCGTGGGGTTATGCTTGTGTGTTGCGGTACAGATAACACTAACCCGAGGCGTTACGATGATTCTATGTTTATTGCTTAAGCTGATGCATGCTCGAGGATGGTCTAATGTGCACTGCCTGAAGGCAGGCAGGGGGCTATTATATATAGGGGGAATATAGGTCAAGGACGTGATCCTTGAATGATACATATTCATAGGCCTGGGCCTTAGCGGCGGATGAAGGTCAAGGCTGACCGTTAGGCTGGTAGCGGTGTGCTGGGGGGGTGAAGGCCGTGTGCGCTGGTGCCATACCTAGACATTTAGTACTGTCTGACTTACCTCTCGATTGTTGAGCATTATTCGAGCGCGTGGCTAATTTCGGGTCGTTCATTTTCTACTTTTCCCCGTTATGGAATGACGACTTCAAACCAATCCAATTCAACAACAAAGTAAAACTTCGTAGCAGGCCGGAAAACGGGTCGGGTAAATTGTATTAGGCCTAATCTATAATCTATGTATTTACTTTGACACTCCAGAGGACAAAAACAAAAACCTGGGGAGAAGCCCTGTTTGCGTGAGACTACCATTGACAGTTTTGTGTCCGCGGATGGTACAAGTAAATAGATCGATCATAGAAGATAAAATTGTTTCCAAATTTGGACAAAGTTAATTGACAAAACCCTAAGTTCTGAGTGCAGCTAGGCGTTGACTGGATCTGTAGCTGCACGTGTGTGCATGTCGATTGACTTGAAATTGCTATGCACCTTTTGGATATTGTTTTCTTGGAGTAGTTGCACTCTTTTACTGAGAGGATGTCTTTTCCAAGAAAAAGCTTTGCATTTCAGTGTTTTCTAACTGATGGTCATTTACCAACTTATGAAGTGACATATATGTTGTATAATAAATTAATGATAGTTATCATTGATTGGATGAAGTGGCTTTGAAAAGGTAACGACATAGCATGCATGTGATTAAAGCTAACTCTTTAATATACAAAACAATGATAACTGCATAATTAGACTGGTTATAACAATGATAATAAATTAAGTAAAATTTTACAATCGCGAGTTTTTAAAAAGTCTGGTTCTAAGTCTACCGCAAAATTCTGAGAATAGAAACCTTTTTACAACCACTACAGTTAGATGTACGGTTCACATCAAGAGTAATATCTGCAAGGCAACAGTATTTTTAGTACTGTCACTTGCAATTTACTCCCACACCGACTCCACTAATATTCTTATTGCTCACGCAAACATGAGTAAAATAATTGTAAGCATTTTGAGGTCGGTACATGCTGGTAAAAAGTTGATGGCTGTAAATCTTAAGCTCCTTTAGTGGCTCTAAATATGAATGAAAATTTGTATGAATTGTTCGGAAGGGGACAATGAATGGAACATAATGGAAGTCTTTCCTAATTCGGTTTTTGCCAGATCTGTCAGATCTGACAGATCTGAAAACTGTAATAATTTCGGTACAAATTAACAAAAATGCAACAAACAGTGTCTATTACTATTCTTAGTTATCATACATGATTTAATTGTAATAACAAACAACACATGTCCTACCTTGTGTGAATTATGATGCCAAACAAATCTGACCGATCTGTCAGATCTGACAGAAATGCATTTAGCGGAGAAACCTCGAATCCTTGATCTTGCAAATCTACAATCGCGTGTAGTTACACATTTAATTCATGGGAAAACAATTATCGTACAATACAGGCAAAACAACAACCGCAAATAGCGACTAAAAACACCAGCCCAATACTACACCATGCAATGGTGATTAAAACAAAGGCAAACCAATAAAGAGTGCCATTGCAGTAGTTCGCGTCTTCTTTGTTGCCTGAAAACTCTCCATGTATTCCGTAGACCCAGACGCTGCCTGTAATTCCAAAAAGTAGGATTAGTATGTGCCAATATAAGTTTTTAATCTAAAGAAAGAAAGACATGAATGATTCTGTTTAGCGTATGTCCATCCTAAGTTTTGCCCGCAACATCAATAAGGCACAGTGAGTAATTTAATTTTGAAACACTTTGTGAAGGCTTCTTGTATTCGTATACTCACCAGCTATGAACCATGCTAAGCCAAAAAGAGCCATAAGTATAACCAGAATTGAACGTAACAAAATCAAGGATTTGCAGCAGCCACCAGGTTGTTCCAACACTTCACCTGCAAAAAAAAGTATTCAAGAAGTTTTTTTCTAATCTTAAACTAAAACTCAGTTAAGAGAAAAATTTCTATTGCATCGTTGCTATTGAATTGCAATTTTACTTTGTGCCCTTTAAATTGGTGGAAATGCATTCTAGAACAAATTATCACATATCTGGAAAGATCATTTGTTCTTGAATGCATTTTGGGACAATAAAATTTAACGCTGTTTGTTGATTCAAAATGAAGAAACAATTGTACACATTATCATTTGACAATGTGTGCCCTGGTCATTTTACCTCTCTTTTCTTTGTCGTTTCTTCTGGCTTGATAGTAATTCCATAAACAATTGATAACGAAGCTAACCAAAGTAACAGATCCAGTTACAATTAGATATGTGGGTATCCAGTCTTGCGCTGGACAGTCATCTTTGTATACCGCTCCTGTAAAAGATGAAACGTATGTTGTAGGGGAAAGTGCCCTAACTTCAGTCACATAAATTTGTTTTTGCTCACTGTCATATCCACATGCTAGATGCACACAAGTAGGGCACACTGTTTGAAAGGGCTTGTTCTCAGCTAGAAGATAAACCTTGAACCAATCACATTGCTGCTATTTTTAGGGGACAAATAGCAGCTTAAAGACAAGGAAGTCAGGGTGCCTAACTTTAGTCAGTGTTGTGTCCAAACTTCAGTCACCTTTTTTAAAATTCAGTAATTTATTTAATTTTAATTCTGATGAACTATTATTACTATAAATATTTAATTTAATGTTTATTCTTTCAAACTAATTATCCTTTGTTATTTAAATCTAAAACTAGATATGAAATATTTTGTCTTGAATGGAGTACCCCTTTTTCCCACACATTTTACTGAGGCTAATAATGGGTGTACAATTTGCTTTGCATTTTCTCCCTACAAAATTAAGATATTACTTGAAAGATGACAGTATTTAATGAAAGACACATCAAATATTCATTTAAACATTTCAGAAAATTAATATTCAATAAAGAAGTTTAATTTTTTAAGAGGAAATTTGGTCTGACTGAAGTTAGGCAACCCTAGTTGAAAACTGAGTTCCTAACTTCAGTCATCTTTAAGTCTACATATTTCATAGCTAATTTTAAGTTCAATGCAGAATTCAAACTGTTTCCAGTAAGTTGTACCAGCTCAGAGCATCTTTTCCCTTCAGTATAGAGGTGTGACTGAAGTTAGGAACTACAGTAAATTTTTATTGCAACCCTATAGGCACCACCTTAAAAGGACTCATTTACATGTTTCTTCACATGTATGTGTCCAAGTTAAATAATTTTAGGAGAATCTTTAAATATTATATATCATGCTGTAGCCAGGTACCTAAAGATTTTAAAAAGTAAAACATCAAGTAGTTGTAAATAATATTCAGTCAATGGCATGAGACTGGTTACAGGTGACTGAAGTTAGGGACTGACTGAAGTTGGGGCAGTTTCCCCTAATATTAAACTAATTTCCATGCTCGGTAAAACTTCCACATGGAGCTAGAACTTTGGAACATGCACACACATTCCAGTACAGTAGCAGCAAGAGTTAATTAATTGGTTAATGAATATTCATGATAGTCAAGGCAGCACTCTAGCTGACCACATCACTGTACTCCTCAGTCTGAAACCAGCATGCAGCTGAAGAGATCACATCTGTATCTCTGGTAGTCTTTGTAGAAATAAATAGTTGTGTGCAAAGGATTGTTTGTTTCATTCCAATTGGAATTAGTTCGCGTTTGGAATACTTCCGTATCTTGGAAATACACGGAAACTTCATCAACAGTTAAGAGGTTAAAGTAATACACATTTATTTTATTTTATTCTAAGATATCCTTAAGTTTTCTTAATGAAAGAATGGAATTTGAGGATGAAACAATAAAATTTCACGACATGCTTTAATGCACACCAACAGTGCACGTGGAACTCTCTTTTTCTTAAAAATACCAAA
The DNA here is from genome assembly GCA_038406195.1 of Haplosyllis anthogorgicola. Taxonomy (NCBI): domain Eukaryota; kingdom Metazoa; phylum Annelida; class Polychaeta; order Phyllodocida; family Syllidae; genus Haplosyllis; species Haplosyllis anthogorgicola. The sequence continues at coordinate 12,243 of JBCAUI010494393.1, forward strand.
ATTTTCTGGAGTTTCGTGGAGTTAATTTTATTATTACCGTTTAAAAAAATAGGAAAAGACATACCAGTTACTATGCAGCAAATGGCAATGACAAGCTGCAAGATTCCTTGAAATAAGGTGCATAGAACTGAAATGAATAATAACGTTTGATTAGGCAAATGTTACTGGAAAACTTGATTACGTTAAAAGTTGCAAAATTTTCCAAAGACAAATGTAACTTACAAGTAGCACAAATTAGAGCCGCTGTGTTTTGTACAGTTTGGGCAGGGTGTTTAGATTCTTGTCTTACGGCTTTTATTCGCTGCGCAAGTGACTCTTGTCTTCGCGGTTGGTCATCTAGAAAGTAAAATGTAGTTGTTTATATGTTCAAATTGAGCAACAAAAAGAACAAATGACCAATGCACAACAGTATGTAAGACGTTCTTTCCTGTTTTTCTTATTTTAAGAAATTTGTATCCATTTAGTTCTAATTCACAAATACTCATACGTCTAGCAACCGATGGTTCAGCAAAATTAGAATTAAGTTTTATCTTTATTGTTACTCGATGATAGCACTAATAAGCGCTACGTACGCCTCCTATTGTCGGCTTCCAGATCTGTATCTGAAATAAAAGTTAAAGATTGATCACAGACTTTTGACTTCCCTTTTTAGCTTCTGCGAGGACAGCGTTCGCAGACCACTGTCCTTGTGGTGTTTGTGATAACGTTCGAGACAAGCATCTCATCTGTTTTTATGTCGGTAAATTAAACAAAGATAAATTGCACCTTTTAATTACGACACTGCGTGGCATTTTCAAGTAACAATGCCAGAGCCTGCAAAATCGTGTCAGTTCTCGAACAATAGAAGTTCAAAAACCGTGCTTTTGTGTGCGTCAATAGCACAGTGTGAAATCTTGTTGTTCTCAACATTTTAAAATTAGGGTAACGTGCGGAATTTTCAGGAATTGATACGAATTATGCAGATTATTTTACCCGTTTGTTTTCGTGGAGTATCTTCGGCATGCACATCTCTCATTTCAGGTACAACTATTGTACGCCCTCCTAGTGGCTCTTCTTCCGGATTGCTCATTTTGTCTGTTGCTACAACTGCTGGATACTGTACTTAAACTATATAGAAAAACTTGGAAGCAAAATATGTCCAACGATCTACTATGAAAAGTCTATTACGCAATTAACGCGGAAGTTAGTATTTTGGATGTAAATTAATGCATTAGACCTACACTCCTCCCCGGATATATCGATATCGCTTATATCGATATCCCGCTTATATCGATGCCATTTTTCCGCACC
>JBCAUI010494504.1:0-13532 GCA_038406195.1 Haplosyllis anthogorgicola
GGCCTCCTTCAAAGTCCAAATGCGTGGAATCCATTCAGCCTTTCTTTAATTTCAGAGATGAATTATGTGTGATTGACGGCATGGTCCTAAAGGGAACCCGAATCATAGTACCAGTTTCACTCCAAGATGATGCTTTAACAAAATTACACACCGCGCACCTTGGTGTGTCAAAAACCATTTTGTGTGCATGTACATGTGTGTACTGGCCGAATATCAACAAACACATTGAGGAGATGGTAGAGAAGTGTCAGTCCTGTCAGGAAAATCGGAACAAACAACAGAAAGAGCCGCATATTCCATCAGTACCCACTAAACCATGGGACACACTTGCCATTGATATATTTGAATTTCAGGGCAGATCATATCTTTTAGTGGTGGACAAATACTCCAAATTTGTCACGGTCTGACATCTTCTATCACATTCTGCGGAAGAAACTTTATCCCACACAATATCCATTTTCAGTGTGTTCGGCTTACCCTCTGAGTTGATGTGTGACCAGGGTTCTAATTTTACATCGCATTATTTCTTGCAGGGAATGAACGAGTTAAACATAAAAGTCAGCTTTTCAAGTGCATATCATCACTCAGGAAACCTTGTAGAAAGGGCTGTACAAATGGTCATGTATATTATGAAGAAATCAGGAGATAAATGACGTCTAGGTTTATTAGAATATCTGTGTACACCAGTCTCCAATACCCTTGCATCGCCAGCAGAATTACTCAATACATGTAAATTTAAAGGCTTGTTACCATGTTTTGATAGTTGTAGAGACGATGCAGTCCAAGATGAATTGCAGAAGCGCACTGACAAGAACAAATTTTATCATGATCGTAATGCCAAAGACAGCGCATTAGAGATACTTCTTGTAGGTGCGGACGTGATGGTCTTCAAAGATGGAAAATGGATAAATGGCTGTGTCATGGAAAGACAAGACAGAAGTTACAAAATTCAGATACAATCTGGAAATGTGATTTTTCACAACCGAGTGGATATCTGTTGTTCAAGAATTCCATTTCACTTGCAGGTTAGATGGGAGATCCCTGTAAATAACCCTAATGTGTCAAAAACATTGGATATTCCTAAATCTAATCAGAAAACTGTTACAAATAACAATGAGTTGTGCCAAAGCCAGCACATAACGCTGCAGCAACTGCTACAAGTAACAAAGTCACAAGGTCAGGACGATCAGTCATTCCACCTACCAGATGGGATTTGTAGATGCTTATTAGATTATCATGTCACAACATAACATTAATTCCTACATGTGTGTGTGTCGTCATTATAGTGTTTTCATTGTGTAATATGTAATTATCCAAATGTTTACGTTTAAACATTTGTGCAATGTGTCTTCATTATAGCTGTATGTGACTGCGATGTATCCATTCTCCAAGACAGCGAAGATGCCATTTTCCTTTCTGAGGAGAAGATGGATCAGAATATTAAGAATCTCAAGATGACAGGAGTTAATTTATGATTTGAACTTTCAGATCTGTTCAACAGATCCATAGACACTAATGGTAATGTGTACCATTACACACAATTGTGGAGAACCACATTGTGTATCTGTATATAAGTTTTCAAAAGTGCGCTTAGTGAACAAGGACTCGATTCTATTTTTATTTATTTAAGTTCATTGCAGAATTTATGGCTTATCCAATGCTATGTAATCGTACATACACGTATCACGTAACTTTGTATAATTACAAACGTGCACACCATTTTTATACACTGTATTCGTCATGCAAAGCCGTAAATTCAGTGTGTTCATTTATTTATTTATTTATTTTTCCTTACATCATACTTATTTGAATGCTGTTATATTATTTTTGTTAAAGGGGAGATGTAACGATATCGTTCAGTTATGTAAAGTGCATAGTAGCGGAATGATTTACATCACGTGTTAACGTTGGCCCTCTGGTGACACTGGAATCGAGCATGGAGCAATGGAGGCTCAAATAAAGTTTCATATGTAAAACCAGCTGTTTGTCTCTGTTACCACCGGCAAGAACATCACAACAGGTGCCCGGCTGATCGATTTAATTAATTAACAACAGTATTTCAATGATCAACAAAGATACGTTGTACCAGGAGTCTGCGCAGCGTAATCAGCTATTGGTCAGATTCAATGGTTTTTTTTTTCAAAAACATTTAAAAAAAGAAGATTAAAACGTTCAGGGTTTAGAAAGTTGCGGCAAAAGGCAGCTTTGAGGGATGCAATCACTGGCAATTTGTAATGAAACCAAACTAATCAAGCAGCCAAAGAGCTGGCTTTAAGTCCGGCAATAGAGGCACTTGTGCAATATTCAGACCTCCCACTAATTCTCTAAATGGTCAGACACACTGACAGAAAGTAGACATTTTACGTATGTTAGGGATCCTTACGGATATAATAGCAACACTCGACCTGTTTTAGCAGGAGAGCTTCTAATAACTGCTAATATTTTTTATCATGATACACAACGGCAATAAGACTGCCCTTTCGAATTTAACCACATTAAAAAAACCCATGTATTTAGACCTAATAGATAGAAACACATGCGACAATCATTGCAGAAAGTGATTACAGTAGGACCTGTTTTCAGCGACTCCCAACATTTGTTTCACAAAAATGTGAAAGAAGAGAGAGTATCGCTCAAAGGAATTAAGATTAAACAGATTTGATATCTTTCATTACACCCAAAAAATGTCGTTTAAAAGAGTGTCGATCAAAAGAGGTGTCCTACTGTATTGAACTAAGAGTTGCTTGTACGGCAAAATGTCACAGCTTGAATTGTGACGAGAAAGAAGGGAAGTATTTTGACCTCGCCATATCATAGATAAGGCGTGTAGGAGCTGTGATGTAAGGTAACATGTGGTGATGTTGCTTGGTAACAGAGTTTCATTTCCTTATTAGGCACCATTTCTATTCCTAAGCCTGACAAGAATGAAGCTAGGCACATTTGAAGTGGAGTGAAGCAGTTGAGATTTAGTTCCAAAAATAAAATTTGTAAATACAGGAAGTTGCCTGGTAGACTGTTAAAATGTAGCTGTTAGAACATTAGCGCAAATGGAGGATAAAATGTTTAAATCTGGAGAGTAGAGCTGAAGTAGGCTTGCTTTAACGAGAAGGTAAGCTTTCTTACCTAATTGCACAGGAACATTTCTATTTTCTAAAAAAACCATTGGTATTGCAATGGGGATCATAAGCTGACCAGACTTTGGTTGTATCCGCATTTGATGAATAATACTAATAATTTCCTTCGAAATTCTGTTATTGATTAGTCTAATTAGTTTTGTGAATATGTAAGTTACAACCGTAAAATACGTAAGTCGTTTACAAAAACATGTGAAGAGACATACTTTGACGTATGAATTTCTGTTTTCAAAATCAATAATAGGGTTCTAAAATATGTATTTATATTGAAAACATTTATACATGTTAATAAAATTTTACTAACTGGTCCACTAAGACTAATAAGTAAAGCTATATCGAAAAAAGTAGAATGGGTAAAGTGACAAAGTTATTCCTAATGTCGAGAATGTTAGCAACTCATCAATTCATTGGAACGTTACGCTGCATTCTACACGTAATAGTTGCAGCCGCCACAGGATCTGCAGGCTCAAATGGTTTACGCATCTGAGGCGGCAGCACTAAGTCAAGGGTTGTTGTCGTTAGATCTGTCTCGGGAAAGAAAAATTGGTCTTCCCTTGAGTAATTAACAATAAATCGTTGTTCTCTAGTGGGCGAAGTATTCATTGTAGCGGCATGAGCGAAAACAAAAAAGTAGGACCTCCCTTTTACGACACCCTCCCTCATACGACGCGTTTGGGTGAAATATACAGGTATCAAGTGGGTGTAATCCTACTTTCTTTGAGCGACACTCTCTCCTTTACAACGCATTTGTGAAGCAAAAGTTGGGTGTCGCCAAAAAGGGGTGTGAAATTAAAAGTTTAAGTGGACACAGCATACGATGACATTTCGCGTATCTGGATAAAAATTGCCCTCGTTTAAGAATTTCAAGGTTCGAAGGTGTCACTGGTTTATCAGTGTTGAATACGCTTCACAGAGTTATGGTTTGGTCATACAGCGGAAACCGGTTTGCACACGTAAAAGAGGGATACCGGTATAGTGTTCCTTTGGTCCCTAACGTTATGTGCTAAAATAAAGTTTCCATTGTAGTGAAGTTTTTAATTTTTACAGTCCGAGGTCCCTTTCTTGAACCGTAGGTATCGGATCTCAGACTATGTATGGGTTATAAAGTTGGAAAACCAAACTGTTCTGTCAAGGCAACGTTCCACATCTAAATATGTTGCATCAGGAGAGATGCAGGTGGTAATTGTGTTCCGCAGGCTGTAAATGGCGGATGTAGCTGCTGCAACATTTATGCTTTTATAGTAAATCATGTAGATAATGTGATAGCTCCATAGCAAATTGGTGCCTCGCATGTAGTGAAAAAGAACAAAATTCCTTCAGGTAAAAGAGATGTTGCATTGACCCGAAGTATAAATCAGCGCCGTTCATTGACCACGGACATGCAAAGCCGCAGTAAACTTTGGAACATCAACTGTTGAAATTGTGTTCTACAAGTCGGATAGATTCTGCTGGAAAATCTTTTCCCATTATTTGTTTGTAATTCTGGTCTGTAAAATTATCTAATTTGTTTTTGATTAAATGTTTTTCTTATGGTACACACGGAAACAGAATAGCATGAAGTCACCAAATAAATAAATCTGACATTTAAATATTTTACGAGTTTGCAATTATTTATACACAACTACCTATTGTCTATCGAATGTGCCAACTTTGTTTCTAGCGTTGTACGATATACCGTATTTGTCTTTTTTATGGTGCATGCCCGAATTGTGGCGCATCCCCTTTTTATGGATCCATTTACAAAAAATTTTGCCATTGTGACTGAACACAATTTTCCGGTGACAGCACATGTTGATGATTATAAATTTACTATTACATCATCAAGGAGATAAAAAATTTTTTAGTAATTGCAAAAAGTCTGCCTAAAGAAGGGTGAATTGTGAAATATTCTTCATGTCAAACACAATATTCAGACAAAGTGTATGAGGTGGATGCAATAATAACGAGTTTATTATCTATTTCTGGCCTGAACATATGTTAAAAATTTAGTCTAAAAGGCACATCTAAAAAAGTAGGTCGATCGCGCATGCGCCAGTAAACAGACAAATACGGTACCATTTTAGATGGATTGATATCAGTTTATTAGACTGAAGACCACATTGTCTTATAGAATTTCATTCGATAGAAGATTGTAAAAAAAGTCTTCATTACCGCCTGACTGCTACATGGAAATTTAAGTCAAAAAATTCCAAAACATGAAGGCTGTTTCTTACCTGTTTAAATTTTGCGGCAAAATTCAGTATAAAGGCAAACGGGCAGATTATTTTTAAAGAATTTCCGCCAGTGATCTCACTTGGTATGTTAAATACCATAAATTAAAATACACATGTGCATATGTAGACTGCGTACAGTTTTGTAAGGCTTTTTTTATTTAATTGTTTGGATTACATTTCCCGCCGCACTTTGGAATCAGGATTTCCAAAAAGAAACAAAACAAAAAACTCAAATGGCTGCTGAAACATGTTGCATGGGTCAAAATACAGTTGTCGCGGACAAGATCCGTTGAAAGCTGATCGAGAAAAAATCTTAATTTTATTGATATTTAGAAACAGTTTAGCTTTTTAGTGGCCAAGAAAAAATAAACCTAACGTTCCAGTTGATGACAGATACGGGTCAAAGCGCTTGTAAAAAAACAGAAACATGCAAGTCACTTGGGTTACCTAAACTTATTCCAAATTTGTTAATGTTAATAAACTCTCACGTTTGTACATATTAGCATTAGCGGGAACTTATGTCTTTTGCATTTTGGGATCCTTAAGCACACACTTAAAGAAAATTCTCTGTAATACCTAGAAGATCGAAATTTAAAGACTGTATGTGTAAATCAGAAAAGAAGTTCTAAGGTCAGGTAGGCACAGTGGGAGGTATCTCAATTTTATGAATACTAAAGTGAAAATAGTAAAGACTGTATGGTATTGCATATTCAAATTTACATATCTAGTTTAACGATGCATGGATATCCGTATCAAGTTAAAGTGGCCGAAATAAATGTCGTGAATAAACGGCAATAAGGAACGCAAATGATTTAGAAGCAATAAATGCCAGGAATTTAGCAATCGCACGTCAGAAAGTGCTCAAGGAACTGGAAAACCTGTGTTGCCTTGGAATTTTTTTCACAAGTATGGTTTATCGCAGCCAACACGTGGATGTTTTGTGAAGACAATGATTACTTGGTACGAACTGAATTTTGAAGCATAAAATCCTTTAATATCTATTGTCGTATTATCTCTACAGAAAGCCCCGAGGTTGCAGTAAAATAAAAATTGTTTCAATGAGTGGTTTCACACCCAGTGGATCTGCTTGTATCAAATATTAAGTCCGTAGAGCTGTGTATGGAGTAAATTCAATTCATAATGTGGTAAGCAAGCTGAGCTTTTGGTCGCAAAGTTAGTGAAGCACGGCTTTTGGCGGATCTAGGAGGTGCTCCCCTGCCACGTATGGGAAATCATGGATCTGTCACTGCACAGTGCAAACTGCCTCCTGAAATTGGTAATGTTACCGAAGAACAAAAGTTCAGTTCAATTAATGCAGCATGTGAAAACTCCATTGGCGTAATTCTATCTTCAAACGAGAATATAATGTAAAATAGCACACGACTTGGATAGTGCGCCTTATTTAGAATCAGTACGGTATTAGAAGTCCCTTTAACTGAAGCCTCACGTGTCAGAATTTCTAGGGAAGCTGTCGATAAGGTTGTCAGAGTGGAGAACGGTTACCGCGACCCGCACCGTAGTAAATCAGTGTGCCACCTTTTTTGAATTTACTCTGGAAAAGTAAAAAAGCACAGTTATGCAAGGTGAGAGAAAACGGATATTGGTATCACAAAATGGAATTGCTGAGTGTATGTTTAGTCAGATATATTTGTTACCAAAAACATCTTTGATGGATAAGGAATTGCTACAGTAGCGTGTACATTTACGCAAACGATATGGGTTTAACGTTTTACCAAGACGAATTGTGAATTGCAAAACGGTGCACAACGGTAGATATGATGATTACTAAATCCGAGAAGTGGTTTATGCGGGTCTTATCGATCTGAAATGTTGCGTTAATAAATCAAAAATCAGTGAAAAGGGCTCAATCTGAACGATCACAAGCGCATAGATAAACATTTATTCAATAACTTCTATTTCGATAAACGATTTTGCACTTTGCTTCAAGGTATCATGTTGACATTTCATGATTAACAGTTTTGCATTGCAAATAACAAGAAAGGCGTTGGCCTTACCGGTAACTTTATATTAACACTGTCTTGTTTATGCTTAAAAAATTTGATCCTTTTTTTCTCAGTCTTCTAGTTCGATCCGATTCGCGGATTTTGTAGTGATATATGCGAAATCTTTGCCACCTGGATTTTTGTTAAATCAACTGAGTGATACGGAAAGTGTGAGGTAAATTGGGCTCTAACATGGAAAGGTCCAAGGGGGATGTAAATAATGTTGTCAGATTACAAGGAGGTTGCATTATGTCCCAACATAAATCAATGCAATTCGCTTTGGAAAGACACGAATAGCATGGGAAGCAGCAGATAAATGGCTTGTGATTGCATTGCAAAAAGGGTTGGCTAATTTCTTGACTTCGATTGGGAAAAAATCTTTGACTGTAACACGACAGGTCAGGTGGCATCAGTTTGTTTTCCTTCCTGGATATTTTCAATACTGTTGTATTATACGGTCATTAATTAAAGCATAAAATATTGTATCGAAATCCGCCGATAATTACTGACACATCATCAAAGCTCTTCAGTTATGCTGGTGGCCCATAATTACTGAGATGTATGAAAGTATTCCAACCGCGAACTTATTCCAATTAGAAATGAAACAAACAGTCCTTTAAACATGGTTATTTATTGCCACAAAGACTACCAGAGATACAAGTGTGATCTCTTCAGCAGCTGGTTTCAGATTGAGGAGTACAGTGATGTGGTCAGCTGAGGAGCTGCCTTGACTATCAGGAATATTCATTAGATTAACTATTGCTGCTGCACTGGAATGTGCGTGCGTGTTCCAAAGTGTTCCGAATTCTGTATGGAAGATTTACTGAGTATGGAAATTAGATTAATTACAACATATGCGCGGTGCTTTAGTAAACGTATTGAGGGTTCTGGCTGAACACCGTGATCTTACGTCCTCTATGTTGAACTTTCTCTCGTTTGTTTCGTTTCAATGCAGAAAAGTGAGAATTGGAGGCGGATTAATCCCAAACTTGAGGTTTTCCAATCTGACACAAGCTAGTTTTAAAGCACATGTATCAGTCATTTCCGAATATACCGGACAATCCCACAAGTAGAATTTATTGTACGGTAGTTAATTCTTACCGCCACACAACACGTAGAGCAGGTCGTATTTTGATGTATTATGAGTGTAGGCGTAATTTGTTTCGCAGTCAAAATGTTCCTGATCAAGATGGTTTTTACAACAATGAACGATGTTTTAGGTATGGAAGGGTTTTGTTGTAGTATTGCGTATTTGGCTTAAAGTGATAAATGCGAAGTTCTCGACACTTGGAAACATGTTAAATCTCGTGGGTAATGTACAGGGATTAGTAATAAATTGGTGTCTAACATGTAGAGGACTGGAGGTCCAAAAAGGCAATGTCTGTAATGCTTAAAGATTAAAGGATGGTGGCATTAACCCTGCCGATAAATCAGTAGATTCCACTTACTTAACTAAGGAACGTTAGTGCCATTATCAAGTAAATTGTTGGATAATAAACTGTACAAGGTTGAATGTCTTGGAAAAGCTGCTTTAGCAGCAAATATATTTGAGAAAATGCGGACAGCTTTTGTCGAAAAGCTTTTCAATATGGAAGTTTGTTTCCAGTTGTGCTTTTAATGAATTCACAACTCGATATATTGCATATATTACAAGAATAACATGTAGCTTCATGGCAAAACTAAAAGCGAAATACGTGATTTATGATTTACTACACAGAATTATGCCTACAACTTGAAATCAGAGGTAATGACTTTGGTACGGTATTTTTATCTGTGTATTATTTTACGGTGAGTATTGTTTTGTTGCTGTGTCTCAGTTTCTTCCAGTATGAAAAATTGAGAAGAAAAGATTAAACGAACTTGTGGAAGCAGGTGAGAAAACCCCTGTTAAATTTCATGAAGTTTAGAGTTGTCGCGATACTTGTCTTTTACCTGTGAACAGGACACTCGGCTGTCGGACTTGACAGATTTGTCAAAAAAGAATTCTGTGAGCCAATACACGTGAATATAGTGCAACAAATCGTCTAATCACGAAACTGAAAGCTCACGTAGATTACACAGGCATGTCTGTAACAAGATCAGTTTAGCTCGGATGTATTACCAGTTAATTCAGTTAGAAACAATTATTTGTCTCATTTCATTAGCTTCATTACCGCCCGCGTATGCGGGAAGGTTATGTTTTCAGTCATGTCTGTGTGTGTGTCTGTCTGTCCAGGCTATAACTTTTGAACCATGTGACCTAGAAACTTCATTTTTGGTATGGTGGTACATCTTCATATTATCTAGGTCAAGTTTGAGTATCAAGGTCATTGGGTCAAGTTCAAGGTTGCAGCAATAAAGTGTCAAAAAATTTGAAGGTCAAATTTCTAGATTTTTGTAATTTTTCATGTTTTAGTAACTATTTGTATTTTAGTTACTATTTGCATTTTAATGACTATTTGCGAAGCAGGCAGTTCGGCCTTTGATTGGAAGGCATTCTTGTTAGAATCTAAATGCACAGCGACGAAAACATAAAGGCTTCATAACCAACAAATCTTGTTCAAAACGGATCGTAACAATATTGCAGAAAATAAAGGTTATTCTCAATGGATTCCAAGTCATTGCCGATATATTGGTTTTGAAAAAACAAAATCACTTCTCAGATTAATGCTGGAGATTCCTTTTACCTCTTGAAATAATTTGTGTATAATATTTTGAACAGAATGTTGACATTTTCAGTATTTTACATTTAATTATTTTGGAAAATTCTAGACAGCGCTGCGTCTAGTTTACACCTGAATCGTGTATTTTTAAATATCACCTGTAGGAGTATCAATAATTAAGATGTTAACGTATCTATTGATGCGACAGTGGTAACCGACCAGGCCAGCCTCATTGGAAAGCTTAACATTCAATTTTCTGAATATTTTCTTTGGCTCCAGTTTGCTTCTATGATCGCACTAGCCTTCCTAATGTTTCGAATGGCAGCTCACTATTAAAGGAAGCCCTTCACACTGACCTCAGCAATATTACAATAAGAAAATAATGGTAACTGTCGGCTGAAGTCAGGTCACAGTGTTCCAGTTTAATTAAATGGACAATAATTAAAATGGTGAATTTTCTTGATGATCCCGAGAAGCCAAATATACCAGTTTACACTGTCGCATTACAGACTTGTTCCTTTATTTTTTCAGAGGTCTGAAGCATCTGTGAGCAGGACCGGTTGACATGGCGCTGTGGGCCAAAGTACAGAGTCTGCCTGACGAGGCGTTGCGACAGGTGCAGTCGGCATATGGCGTACACTTCCCCATCGAAGTGCGACATTTCTTCGCCAGTTGGATCGAAACTCAACCATGGTAAGCAAAGCAGTGTTGTATTAAACTCAATTGTTACATAAGACTAAAGCCATAAAATATTAGGGAAGTGTTTGGAACATAGATATTAGAATAAAGAAATAACAAATAAAATCTGTAAAGATCTAGACTAAAGCTTTAGAAGTGCCTAATCACTGCCGCGTAATAACTCTCAGATAAGCAGGGGTGCAGTTTGCTGATATCTCTCAACTCGAGACTCGAGCGGTCATTTAAAGACGGATTCTGAAGTTTTAAAATTGGTTAAGCGATTCTAAATTAATGTATTGCGTCCGGTTAGTGACACAATTTTAGATCTGCAAAACTGCGGCAACTGAGCTGTAAACTATTGTGACCTATTCAGGCAAGACCAATATCAGTATATTCACCTTGTGATAAACCCTCTAATTTCTATTTTATTGTTGTTATTCAGGAATGACATCGATCCAGATAATTTGGAACATGAACAATCTGCAGGATTTTTACGGGACAAACTACTGCAGGTAAGTTACCTTTTCTTGTCCTGTGATAAAAAGAGTGCAGTTACTGCAGGAATAGTTAGTTGTTGCATGTTTAAAGAAATTTACGTGAATCCTAATACACCCGCTTAAACGTGTCTCAGAACGCACTCGTGGAAGCAGCATTTAGGCTTCGACTAAATTTTGAATATTTTTCCATTGTTAGCAATTATACAACACAGTCCTTTATCAGTTAAATTAAATTAAATTGACCCACATTGATGCTAACTTTATCTCTACGACTTGTCTATGTGGACAGATAAACAACTGCACAAAGAGCAGCTTCTATTGGACTTTTTGTTACATCATGACGCTCAAAATAGATGTATTTTCAAGAAAAATAAAAGCAGATTAAACTTGTTATTTTAATGAAAACGAAAACTGAAAACATTAAAGAGAAAGTCAGCATTTTGCGCAAAAGATCACTTTTAAGTTGGGTTTCGGAACATTTTCTCAATAAACAGAAATGTATCAGTTTTTACAACGCGCGATAAGAAGGAAAATTATGCGATAAGAAGAAAAATTATGCGCGCTGGAAATGTAGCAATGTTGTGTTTCGGGTTCCGACCTTTGGCATTATAATTGGATCAAAATGAGCAGCAGAGCAGTAAATTATTTAACTTCAGTCAGATTATGATATTGTAAAGACAAAATAAGTCACACGGGAAAATAGTCATCGACAGAAATGGCTGAAACACGTGGTACGTTCCTTTGCAGTTGCTGGATGAGAAGGCAGCCGAACTTAGTGTGGAAGAAATGTTCTTGGTCAAAATAAAGTTACAGGAAACAGGTCAACAATTTAAGGTGAGTTTCCTATTGTAGTAGTCCATGGGTTAATTATACATTACATTTACGATGCATATTGGTAAATTAAAGCCCTGCTCACATGGCAGAAAGGATAGTGCATCACAGAGAAATCCTGTTGTGACTATTACCGCAATGCGAAGATAAGATAAACGCATTACCGGTAACTTGTTACAGTAAATGCAATATTGTAACACACATACCACAGTGAGCCCTGTAGTGTAGTGGTTAGCGTGAAGCGGATAGGGTAGAGACGTTTGGCAGTGTCTCAGTAAATCATAGCCTCACCAGACTAAGGTGTAAAATTGGTACCAGCCCTATGTGGGAAGAACAAGAACAATTGCGCACGACCCTATGGGGAATGTTGAGCTGCTGCCTGATCTCATCACCACGAGGTGATGGCTCACTTGAGGGATAGCTCACACAAAGGTTGGGTGAGTTCTTGGGTGAGTTCCTGGCTGGGAAGTTAAAATTTGCAAACCGCAATTGATGTAGTGTGCTGCGAAATTAGCAGTATATCAAGAGTAAATTAATATACCATAGATAATGCAGAAGATTGTGTACGCAGTCGATAATCTAATTAGTACATCGCTATGAAAATATTTGGCACTATCAAACCAAAAGCAAAAGTGACGGACACTGAAACTTCTGCGGAAGGTTCATCGACACCGGATTAAGTTCCTATTTGGAATCGTCTTGATTGATAAAAGTTTAATGAGATTTTATTGTTATTGAGACATAAACAAATGTCATTTTCTGTGCCACTTTAGGTTGATCTGATGTCTTTCCAAACCAAAATTCATTTTCACGTTTCCTTTAAAAAAGAGAATTGCGAAACTTCTCAAACAAATTACACGCTCATAATAACTTGTGGCCTGTTGACATATGCAGGGGCATACAAGAGGAGTAACAGAAAAGAAAACTGTTCATGATAAAGGGAACAAGACATGTGTGTACGCAAACTACGGAAATCAATAAACAAATATTACCATAACTTATTGTTTGCAGGAGATCTACAGTAATCACCCTATGAACCTTGTGCGCGTTGTGAAAAACTGTCTCAACATGGAGCAGAGAATCGTAGCCCAGGCCGAAAGTGTAAGTACCCTACAATAGCCTAATTTATTGTCGTCATAAAACCTTGGAAGCAAGAAGCCAGACGCATGTTTCGAACACCTGGTTAATATCCAGTTCGCAAAAAAAGTTCCGTAAGTAATTAAAAGTCGTACGACATTGGACCGACTGCCATTTAGTAGCTTCGGCCCGCGACGTCTATAGCTGTTCTTACATGAATCAGTTACATGCAAATTTCTATACATAAGCCTTAGTCACAAAAAGAGAAGGATCCAGTGAAACCAATAAGTTGTTAAGTTAAAAAGTTAGGCTGGTCATAATAAGATCTGGAAAATACGTTTAATTGCTTATCTTGTGCAAATTCTCCTTATCGTGTATAATGTGCAGAGACATTCCGTACGCCCTACAAGGTAAATAAATTACCTCCCGCAACCCCGAGTGCATCTAACATATGTCC
>JBCAUI010494615.1:0-13531 GCA_038406195.1 Haplosyllis anthogorgicola
ATAGGTCAAGGTCACTTAAAGGTCAAGGTCATTTGAAGGTCAAATTTTTAGATTTTTGTAATTTTTTTCATGTTTTAATGACTATTTGCATTTTAGTTACTATTTGCGTTTTAATGACTATTTTGGAAGCGGGCGGTTAGGCCTTTGATTGGAAGGCATTCTTGTTCAAATGGGGATTTAAGGCTACGTGCTTTCTCTATGGAAGCTGCACCTGTGCGCCAGGACACAAATACTCCCATATGTAAATGGCAATGACTGATAAGACACAAGATATATTGTTTGCACTGACAGTGTGGCCTGGTGGCAATGTGACTTTTGGTGTACATATTATGGACTTAGACATGATTTAATTTTTTGCACCTGCGATGTGTTGAAACAAAAACAGGTTACATACTGCCTCTGTGGCAAAAGTTTCTTGATATTTCCAGTTTAAAGTGATTAAGGTACAGTGAAAAAGTACACATTTTTGTGTACCTTATGAATAACATTATAGGAAATTAGTGTGACAAAAATGTGCACTATGCTTGTCATAGAAAGAAATCCTTTCAAATGTTTTCCAAGTTACCAGAAGAAACCCTGAAATTCTATATACGTCTGGGTGTTGACTAGATTAGTGGTCGTGCACTCAGTTCCTGTTTCTTAAATATTTCAACGACAATTTAATTATCCTACCACTAACAAAATTCAAAGGTAACTAATAACTGTCCTGTAAACATTTGTGCAGTTTTCACTTCTGATGCAGACATGATTGACCCAAATCTGAATAACAATACTGAATAATACAAAAATGAAAATGTCTCGAGTGAAAAAAGAATTAACCTTTCTTTTTGGTACATGTTGGTGCAAAATTCATGAGCTCTTTCACTCTTCGTGATTTGCCTTTGATAATGTATTATTTAAGGGTGTCACTAGGTAGACAACGCCTTTAATTTCTTCCGACAGATACAAGCTGACATTTTGTTACATTAAATGTTAAGCTATTAATTATACATGCGTATTATGTAGTTGCATCAACTGCATTAGCATCATTTATTTATAAAATATTTTTTTAGATTTAGGTGGCATGATGCGTTTTTTCCTGTCAAGTTTGATTTCCCATTTTTCTTGCTTAATAATACTGGAAGACCAGTCTGACTAAATTCAAAAGATTAAACTGCATTGAACACCATCATTACATGGCACATAGTAAATCTAGAAATACAAGGCAACTAAGATAACAATTATCTTAACAACATTTCTGTCTTGGGCAAAAGAGTGAGATTGTTGGGTAGATGGATTTTATCTTAGTAAGGTCAGTTTCAATTGTTGTATCCATCAATATGTCACAAAACCAGAGAAACAAGCAATTAAATATGTATGATGTTTTACTCTTCTATCCAGTGCGTATTGTAAGAGGATCATTAGATAATTGGTTTATGGACCTCCACGAATGGATCGTACAAAACCGATATGTAAACAGACCTGTGATTTCTATTGATTACACCATTGATGCTCGGTCACTGCAAATGCTATCATCAAATGAGTATAGATTTGAAGTAATGCATTCTAATAGATCCAGTCCTACAGTAATGCTTTTCAGAATCACGGAATCTAGCATACATTTTGAATAACTGATTGAAAGGCTAATAACACAGGTTTAGTTTTCAAACTCTGTTTTTTATTATTGTTATCATGTTTTATAAAAAATTTAACGGATTTTCTTTTCAGTGTCGCCTTAGAAGATAGCAATGTGATTTTTCTATCATATCCACTTAGAAACTTCCTAAACGTATCACTTGTTCTGTACTGGTTACTGAAAATGTAATGTCGTTGATGTAATTGTAGCTACATGTACCAAGAGTGACATTGTTATTAATTATAATTTGCCTGAACATCGTTAAATTGAACCTTTTCCTTTTCTGTTTAACTGAACTGCTGCATGCCTTGTCAAAAGTGTTAACAGATTACACCTTGTTGGATACTAAGACGGCCCTCAAGGGGTCAAACGCCATTAACTTCCAGAAATCCTTGAATTGATGGAGTCCCGGGAGTGTTTTGATAAGAGAAGACCCCGAGCCCTCGCTTTACTTGATGGAGGACAGGTGGTCTTCTTGGATCACCAAACTAACATTGTTGCAAGTTACAATTTTTAAACATTCACGATAATTGTCCAGTTTAATGGTAAACTGATTAGACAGTTGATTCTTTTCAGAAACACAAATGGCTTGAAAAATGTTAACTGCTAATGTTGTTATTTAAAAAATCTACATTTCTTTCACTTGTCATATCTGGCAAAATTTCTCAACGGATACGCCAGATGAAGGAAGCAAATTCTGTGTGACCTTGCTAGCAGCACAAAAAAAATCAACAATGATAATGTCAGACATGAAAACGTCTGGTTGTGGTATTGCTAAATTACTGTATATAGTACTGCATACATAGGCCTATGTAACCTTTTCTGTTTGATGTAATATCAACAGTGTGTGCTGTACTGTACTATGTTGAATCATGCCAAAGCATGTACAACGCAAAAGGTTTGATTCTACGATGTGATGACTAAAAGACTGTACAAACTAATCAAACTAGCACTTCTTCAATTAATGTCAGCTAAAACATTTATAAGACACCCCTACACACGCTGCCGATTTATCTCTGTCATTGTTACTGACATCAATTGGCTCAAATTAGCACAGCTAGTTTGTGATAGATGACAGGAGCAGAATGGCATTTAATGTATCTCTACAGAGTCTGTAGTAAATTATACATGTTACTGATGCTACCGTACTGTATGATCTTAAAATTTACACGCATTACATCTAAAGATGAAAATGTCAAAACGCAAAATACCTATGACATCATCACAAACTTGATACAAATAATTTACGTAGGCATTAGGTAAACGTGTTAGATACTGACAGAAAACGGTTCTTTTTCCTGTGCTATCTAACAATATGAAAAAAAATATATGTGTGCCTTTATCTGGTCCAAAATGTATCGTATTTCTAAATGAAGGTCAGGCTTTATAAAGAATTATCTTTTTTCATTTTCTTATTTAACTATTTGTATTTTGTGGACTGACCTTCTTTCAATGTAGCCACTGGTACCCTCTGTTTCAAAATTGGTAGTGACTCGTGGCTTCAAAAACCATGATGGTTCTGTCGCTTGCGTGCTTCCTAACTTGAGAGCAACGACTCTTGCAGAATTGCTGATCACAACACAGGTTTAATTCATCTTGTTTTCTTGCCCTTTGCAATGCACCAAGTTACCCGTCTCATCCACGATGAAATTTCTGTACAAAATGCACAACAATGAATTGGACTGAAACTAATAAACAAGCGGGTATTGCACAGGAAACATTCACGCAGCTGGGAAGACCTGTGGTAGTTTTTGAACGAGGAAGTACCACCTCAAGTATTTTTATTTCACACTAACAGTAAATATGTTTAATTTTTCATTTACATGTTCTCGTTGATATATTTCAAACCGAAAACAGTCGTTCAAATATTTATCCTTTGTTTTAAAAAGGAGTTCAGTCATGGCCCTTACAATAATTCCTTCAACGCAAATTACGTATCACCTCCATAACAACCACTTTTACAGTGAAAATCTAACATTGTTAAGTGTCTGTCACACTGTACAATTCACATAAAGCAATTAGGCTCCCATGACTGTAACATTCTGCACCAACAATCAATCTTCAACTAAACTTAGAACATTGACACTGCAGTGAGTATCGTCATCATACTGAGCTGCAGACTAATCTGCTTTATCAAATTTAGTTATATAGAAGAGCAAATTCATTGTAGGTTAACTTTTTATGGCCCTAATTTAACGAACCGCTTTTAAGGGGTGCTAGCATTCTTCTAAAATGTTTTACTTACGCACAAAAGAAGACTAACCCAACCGTGGATGTGTCTATTCTGATGTGAATGCGGTTTTGGTTTTTTTTGTAATTTTGGACATCAAACGACCATTATGCGAAACTTTAAGCTCTGATGTAAATGACAAATCTTCGTCAAAACTTTACTTACTTGCGTGACGCGCAGCCTATTCGCAGCCCAAGATGGTACTGAGATTTATCATGAATTCAATAAATGTTATTGAAAGTCTAATAAATAAATCAGAAAATATCATTACTGTTTCCTGTTTATATTTTTTTGTTATCAAAATTCTTTAGCATTTCATTGTTCAAGAAAAAAAACGTGTTTGAAGATTTTTTCATACCTTATGAACAAGTAAGAAAAAATGCTCTTTAGTTAAGCGTGCTGTAGTTAATTTCAGTCACCCTAAAACACGTTGCGCTAAATTAATATAAAAGTTACAAGAAATAATCATTCATTTAACAGCGTAATTGCGAAAGAAAAAACGTCAGAGAGGGCAAACCTTGTTAAGCTTAGATCAGCCTGTGCAGCAATTATGGTCCTCAAGACTGAAGCAACAATCAATCTTCCCTCGCTCTCTCAGCAACATATGCTTCTGCAGGAAGAAGCCTGAGCTTTTTGGTTACACGGGGACTTGTCTAAACCATACGTCATTCATAAAGCTTAGTAAAGCTGGTATGTTGCTACATGTTTCTATTCTTTTACAGCTTATGCAATAGGTAAAAAGTAAGATATCATAAAAAATTGGGATACTTGAAAATTACATTAAAAGGGTGTCAGGGATGACTGAATACATATTTCCTTTGAATGGTAACTTCTTTTGGAAATATTTTTTTCTTTCATACATATAATGAGAAATGGCTTCTGTTTCATATGTATACAGAACAGCAGGAACTAATAAATGCTCCGAGTGAATCGGATTCAATATGAAATTGCCTATGAAAAATAAATGCATTAATTATACTAGAACATCAACTTCTCTTAAATTCCGAAATCTTGTGTCTGACACACAAGTCTGATGCGCATAAAATATGGTACTGACTCGATTCCATTTCAAGACTATTAGAT
Organism: Haplosyllis anthogorgicola; assembly: GCA_038406195.1. Classification (NCBI taxonomy): domain Eukaryota; kingdom Metazoa; phylum Annelida; class Polychaeta; order Phyllodocida; family Syllidae; genus Haplosyllis; species Haplosyllis anthogorgicola. Next base: position 4,929 of record JBCAUI010494615.1, read on the forward strand.
ACGGTCAATAATGTATTTGGAGGAGATAACGAACGAATCTTTCCCTATTATATCTGGACCAACATGTAAATACCATTTTGGCAATGTTAGTATTTATACACACATGTTAAACTCTCACTCCAGGTAATATCATCTAAATAAATACAACTTATAAGTTAATTAGATGCGTTGCATGTACTCCATCTAGCAAAGTTGTAAATTCAGTAATATTTGTTATTAAAAAATACGGCTCTATTTATCATTCGTGAATGCCTGTATGACGTTGCTTTCAAATAAAGATGCTGGATTCCATATTTGAAAGTTATGCACCACAAACTTTCAGCTGCCTATGTAATATCTGTGCTACATATTTGTGTGTTCGTATTATCAGCATTTAAGCGCTGTACCACCCGACACGTTAGGTCTGGGAACAAGATAAGTCACATTTTTATTGCACCTACCTATCATCTAATTCTAATTATGCGCACAAACAAGATAACCTACCTTTCTTGCAGTCACTTCGAAGACTTTGTTGCAGTTAGCTTCTACTGGTGTGTACAGCAATGGCTTTGATGCAGCTCGCTTCATATTGCCAAACGTTCTAGTTATTGTGTCGTGTCTACCTACAAATGAGTAAATGATTAAATGGCGGACGACTTTCAAATCTAGTCATTTTTGCGCACAGAGAATCTCATTAAGTTCGAGGAATGGGTAAGGACATCTAAATTGCACAACTGCAGCAAAAACAGATGATGATATTCGCTTACGACTTTACACTTCATGCCTTCACAATCGACGTATAACTATTAAAAACGTGGTCTGGTCACATTAAATAGCCTAGAAAAAAGTGTAAGACCTGCCGCTCAAAAAAATTAAAATATAAATTCGTCATTAACTGTTCATAGCAGTTTAGAGACTTTTCTGATCAACTTGTGTGGAACTGGGTTGATGCGTCTGATGTAGCAATTTTTCGCGGTGTAAAACACATTTCAGTGACTGTATGCAGACCCCGAGATCGACCGTGCTTGATCTGCCATTGTGACTGATCCATAATTGATCAGTCACAATAGATGAATCCTGGGGTCTCAAATGAGTATTTAAATAAGAGTCTTGATTTTAAAGTGCTGTGGGAAGTGTAATCCAAACAATTAAGTAAAAAGGGCTAAAGCGGGACCATCAATATATTCATATACATGTTTCATATAACATTCATTTTCTTGAAGGGGAAAAGCTAACCATAGTACCAGTTGTAGTGCAGTATAACAACGTCGTAACATTGGAGTCTATTCATCTGTCACAACTGATAAGTTCTGTAATATGTTAGCCGGGTAGAAGATTTGTTCTATAACCGAGTCAAGTTTGATAGGATCACAACTGGGTGAAGTAACTCCACTGCTATCTGCAGGATTATTTACAGGGCTATTAGATTACAATGGATGTTAGATATGCTGAGGAATTCTGATTCAAGAACAAGTTTCCAAAATCCTTAACCAACTCTTGCAATTTAAGTCATTTTCCGAACAATGGAACAACCTGCCGTGCTTTTCACAAAAACAACGGTACAGCGTGGATTTCCATTGTTCTTCTCTTCTACTTACAAGGGAAAGGTTTAAGAAAAATTTTAGACTCTAATGCCAATTATTAATTTAGTTGTCAATGTTTGAAATTATTCTTAATATTACGTAATTTTTACTTTTTATGTTTTTACCTGGTTTAATATGATTTCTAGAAAACAATGCCTTTTATGTTTCATTGTCACAAAGACCACAGAAAGAAGAAGGTAGAAGGTTTCAGACATAAAAAGCTCCATTTATCTGGATTATAGTGGATACAAGGAACCCTCAGAAACATAAAACAGATTTAATATGATGTTAGAGTCAGATAAAGGAAAATATCCGCACATGGACACCTGAGACCAATGGACTCACCTGTTGTGACCAAAATGCTTGTAGGTTAATATGGTATTTGTACCTTTCTCAAATGTCACTGAAATATATACAGAGTTAAGCAGAGAATAAAAGGTATCTCACTTTTGGAACAATGGAAATTCACGCTATGCCTTTCTTTACACTGATAGCAGTGGGTGGAATTGTTTCGTCCTCACACTAATCTATAAATATTTCTTGATCTTGTGAGTTCAAGAAACTGTTTTCTCTTTCATGAAGTTTACCTGAAATTCGGTTTGCACATTAATATGAAGTCGTATTTGTTGCTACAATAACTTCCATCAATCTGCTCATCACGGTAAATACAAAAAAACCCCGCAGCATTTAAATATGGTAAACTGTACTGTATCCTCTCGATAAATAATCGTATTGGTTTAAGGCTCGGAGGAAAACTTTTTGCCACTGAATCCATGGCTTTTCACGACCATTGATAACATCAGTCATTGAGCACAGCAGCATTATGAGTAGCTTTTCAGGGATAATGCTTCTTTACTTCACATATCAGTCGACATTCAAGGACCACTGAACAAAAAGGTCAAACATGAGCAAAATGTTGAATGGAGATATGAATATCCATTGTAAGGAACGCAGAGCTGTAGAAAACTGATACATGCAAGATTTTCAAAGAACGCATTGCAGAATATCAAAGGCATTGTTCACTGCCAGTTACCTCCAATTTTAACATCCTAAAGACTAACATGTTATTGTGATACTAACGGTTTTTGTGACTACATTTTAGAAGCTTTGTACATCACTGTCTGCAGTTACCCAAACTGTTGGCTGAAGGCAGTGCGTCGGTGTGTTTACATCACTGATATCCTCTAAAATGGCAAATGTAACTTGCCAAATAACAGTAACACAAGGGTTCCAAAAGCGACATTTACAGAATGTTATTTTTAGATCAAGAAATAAATCACACAAATAAAAATGCCTACTTATTTTTTGCATGCATTTTTCAAACAAATATGATGAAACATTATCTGTTCAAAGGAGACTAAGGAACTTCTGGTTTTCCCTAATTTAATTTCATTTAAATTTTTATAAATTTTCTGGAATTCTACAGCCGCAGAAAACGTAATCCAAAGACAGAAAGGAGAATTTGGTCTTGTATTTGGCCATGAAGAAACCAGTATGAGACTATTGCAGCTATTTCTTTTTCCAGTGATGTGAAACACCAGTGCCAAGAAACACCAATTGGCTAAAGGGGAATTTACAGCTTACTGTTGTTTATCTGTGGTAACTACCCACATTAGCTTCTGCTTCAAAGAGACCCACAGTGTTTGCTGGTAGCAACAGATAAGTCATAAAAACTGCAGGCCAAATGTTCTAAATGTTAGAAAGATGGTAGAACCTCTGCGCATTTGTTTAAAATTAGCACATTTGATGAAATCAGCGGGACCTAGAAAGAACGGGAAATGCCTGTTTGATTTCTTGTTGGTTACATTGATTTAATCTTTTTGTCAAAACTATGATAGGAAATATATCTAAAATTAGAAAGAACTAAATAAATGAAAGTTTCTGTAAAACATATATAAAACATGTCTGATATGTTTGTCGTCTTGACAAAACTTTCAACGTCCACTACAATAGTTTTAAATTCACTCTTTTTTTTCAAATTTACCTTTTAAACCTGGCAGGTGCATTGATGAAATGCAGCAATAAGAAGCATTCCGTCGCCTTACATTTCATGTTACCAACTGGCAAATTCCGAGTGCAATATCGATGATACATGGGCCGTCAATAGCCTTGTCCTCATTTTACTTTACCTTACACGGAATAAACACACGCATCCAACAAGCATCAAAGAGATCGCACTAAGCGACACGAAAGCAGACATCTTTTGATGTGTATGTATTCTCCTCACAAACAGTTAAACGGTTGTTTTTTAGAAGTTTGCATCATCTGCAATTTATCATTTATACATGAGGAAAAGACACCAGTTTGCAGTAACGTATGAGCAACTAACTTTGCAATGTAAATAATGCGTTATGAATCCTGGATCTTTGGTTTGACGGGCATATATCAGAGTGAATGCTCTCGTACACATTTTAGTTTGACACAATTTCATCAGAATGCAAAATATACAATGAATTTATGGCCTGTCAAGTGCTGCACCCATAAGTGTGACGGACATCTGAGAAACTAATGTCCATGAACTCAAAATGGGAAGTCAATTATTTGCATTGCAATTAAGAACTTCTTAACACCCACATGGGTTAAATAATGATCATACATCATCCATCCATCTTCCATCCAGGACTATTTGAATTTGAGCATGAATATTATGAAATGCGGACATTTCTCACCATTGACATTGTCTGAAAATTGCATCAAGTAATCAAAGCCTCTGTACAGCATAATACTTAAAAATTAGTGTTCATGCTTGCATTAATTATTGATGGGGCTTGTCAAGCTTTATTGCTCTGCATAAATAATAAATTAAAGTAGATTAAATGCCGTGTACATTAAGAGTCAGAGCTGTTCCTTCAATTAATGTCGGATAAAACATTTACACGACGCGTCACAAGTTTATCATCCATTACAGCCAGACACCAAGTAGTCGTAATTTAGAGGTGTGTCGCTTCATGAAAAGAGGGTCACAACGTTAAAAAACACAGTTCAAAGACGTTGCACTTGTAGCAATGCCTCATCACCTTTCCTTTAATAGGTGCTACATATTCATATGTCATTATATAAATGTATGTACATCTTCAAAGTTTTTTCCAATTAAAATCTGCTATCAAATTACAAACTGCAATTGTTCCATTAAAAGTGTGCACGTTGTTATTCAGTGCTCTATTCTTTAATACCCTGACTGATTTTCTTTATCTTTTTATTTATTTTCGTTTCTTCCGCTGTTTGAGTTATGAAATACATGCTTTCTACAACAAATTTCTCCGATAATGCAAGCGTAAGTTTTGCACGAATGCTTACCAACTTTTCCATTTCTTTATTTAATTTTTATGGTCAAAACAAAACAAATGTAAGCATTCATTGAACATAAAACAATTGCAGTTGTTTCACTCCCAATTATCCCTAAAATAGACCACTTTCCCCATACTCCAGAGAGGTAGCCTGTATTTTGTTAGCTGATAATTGAATTGTTCGAATGGAGATTTAAGGCTACGTGCTTTCTCTATGGAAGCTGCACCTGTACGCCAAGACACAAAAGTTCCCATATGTAACCAGATGGAGGCAGCTGATAAGCTGTTATGTTTTACCTTTTGTTCAATCTTAATGTCTTTCTTTGCACAGACAATTTCATTGTCTTAATTCATCACACAATGACAGATAAAATTTAATTTTATAACACAACATGGGAAAACATTGCTTCAAATTTCCTTTTGAAATCAAGATGTAAATGAATTTTTAATTTTTCTGACACAGTTTTGTTTTATCTGTAGAGAAACATCTGCAGGGAATTACATTTTTGTCTCTCATGTCAATCGATGTGTAATCTATCAGAAAAGTATGTCAATAGCTATTAGATTACATCAATTATTACTTTCCTAAGGTTCCTTAAAAACATTTCATAGTGTGTCTACAGGGGCATTTAAGGTAATTCAGGTGTTACCATGTATCTCTAAGCACCTCTAAGACCATACTACAGTGAATGTTTGAAATTATGTTTGAATGCATGTGCAGTGAATCCTTTACTCCAAGATGAAATGGTTGAAATAGTGTCATGCCTGGTGCACTTTAGCTTCCTGCCAGAAGTGCAGTACATATGCGGACAATACGGAGAAGTGTGGAACCCTTCGGGGGAGTCAATGTGGAAACCCCCTGGGTCCACGAGGGTCTCATCTAGTATGTATAATAACCACAGGTGACAATTCGTATCAGAATCACCTTAAGTCCAAAGCAGGGATACCAACGGTCCCAAAATAAAACTCGGTCTACAAACATTAGCAAACTTTAATAATGTTCTTCCACTACGCACATTGATTTTTTTCTTCTGATCACACACAAATTTCATGATTCATTTTTTAACTGGATCTTTACCGTCCGGATATGTAAAACATTGGCTGTAAATACCTTTGTACCCGCATTAATCTGAATAGTCATCAAGCATGTGCTACAAACGGTATACCATTGCACCACATACAAAAAACTTTCTTATTGAGTTCATCTGATACAAAATTAATGAGATGTTCCTCATCTAACCAACATATCATTAAAATGTATTCCCAGTGTGTAATCATCCACGACAGACACTTCGACGCTATTAATTACGTTGTGGTAAATATAGGAATGCACCAAATGCACCGACACTTTGGTTTATTATTTATCCTGCACCTTTCACAAGTTGACAACGCACTGGTGCAAGTTGTGTCGATAGATATCAAATTACTGAAGTACCTTCTGCACTTCTGCTAAGAACAAGAAAATGTAATTGTAGAGGAATTGTGTCTATGTGCATAAAAAATATGTAACCGTATTAGCCATAATACATCATGGTATTTTTGCAATATTTTTATTTCTTTTATTGTTACCGTAAATTTAGAAGTAAAATGAGTCGACTAACATTAATGAATCAAGTTTTCTTTTTAATATTTCAAAACAGCTTAAATGAGTTGAAATAAAATTATCGATTTAGCACTTGCTTTTGCTCCTTTTTGCGAAATATCACAATACTGTTCTGAAAATCAGTTTTAATAAGACAATTATAATCCAATGTATAATATTCAGCACTGAAGTCATGTGCATAAGTCGCGAGTAACTCAACGACTCGGAGAAAATGATTGCGGGCTGGTACCAGAAGTACAATGTGAACATCTTTGTAACCTAATTTCCGACAAAATATTTCATTACGCGGCGAAAAATTAACAGGGTTCCTGAATATGAATGAAATTTATGCGTCGTAGTAGAGCAGCTGCTATTAGAGAAAGTGCACTTTGAAATTCTTAAGGTATTTTCAGATTTGGTCATTAACTTTATTTGTGTGTTTTTGTTAAAGAAGGAAATTAAATCGACCAGCTGCTTTTTAACACAATCAAGTTCTTGATGAATCCACGTAAACCCATCATATATATTTTACTGTCTGCGCACAACTTCTAAGTGAGTCACTTTCATTTGGCAACAATTCCTTCTCTCTCTTTTTACTGTAGTCATCACAAAGACAAACAAACAGGCATGATATGGCCGCCACAATATTAATACTAATGCACTGAAAACTGATAACTCCTGAATTCTCAGAACTCACCCGCAACACCTGTGTGCTTGAGAGTGTGAACATCTTGTTCTGGGGTGTTAAGCATGCGGTCAACCGCATGTCTCGCATACCTTTGCAAAATACTAAGTTTTGAACTATTACAATCCTCGATCTGGCCCATCTTCAACTTCAGCTTGTTTTGATAGTGTTTTGATAAGAGAAAACCTTGAGCCTCGCTTTACTTGATGGAGGACAGGTGGTCTTATTGGATCACCAAACCAACATTGTCGCAAGTTACAAAAACACTCATGATAGTGCCTCAACTTGATCTTTCTTGAAGGTATTAATAAATTCATAAAACTTGAGACTCTTGACTTGACCTTCACAGATACTTTCAAATACTTTCCTTAATCACATTAATGAAAATTTCACAGTATTGTAGTGATAGTAAGGCAATGCCCAAGCTGTTATCAACATCAATCATCATTCCTCTTCAAAAAGGACGGGGATGGGACGGGATATTTGTTGCTACTTACAATATGAAAAAGTGCAATGGTATCAGAAAGCTGACAAGGTGTTTTTGTTTTGCCATTGTATTTTTGGAATATAACTGGCAAACATACCAGGTTTACCCAGTGTTTTGGACCAATTCCCATACATTCGTAGCTTGAGCCAACCTATCTTAGCAGGTGACAACTGACACAAATGTAAAATATGCTGGGCTGATCTCTTGATGAACAAGAAAGAAGTTACCAAAATATAACGCGACATAGGCTCACGGGAAATAATTATATATGCACCAAATTGGCAATGTTGTCGTGATGCTACATTTCTTACCCTTCTCAACGCACCAGTTTACCTGCCTCTTTTTATAAATTAAACGAAGAGAATCAGGAGACATCAAAGTATCACAGATAATATTGAGCGTACAACTCGCAAGGACCTGTAGCATGGAACATATACTGTTCAGTGCATTCGTGGGTTGGTGCACATTCAATATAATAAATATTGTTGCATATATTTACTGTAATGCGGAATACAACACTTAACTGTTTGCAAATGTAGGACAGCAAACGACTCTTTCACGCAACAGAAAATGGGAGAGTATCAGGCCCGTGGTCACTCCGCAGAAAGGCAGTTAAAGCTTTGCTGGATGTAAGACGAGAGGTTTACTTTACGCGTAGTACTGGTCTTCCGCCTCCACTTTCATAACACAGAACAATATGAAATTTACCTTTCACCATGGGAGAAATCTAAATTCCGTGCCAACCTATGTGTTTTGATCACAACACTGTGAAAGCCCACCTGTACAGATCATACAGTAAAAGAGTCAATTTACAATTTCGCCAGTTACAACTGGCATTTCGTCGCATGATTTCAATGAATAGAGAAAAATGTAGTCAGACGAAAATCAGAAGCAAAAAGTACCAACAAAAGCAAACTGTGGTTAAACAAGAATGCCTTCCAATCAAAGGCCGAACCACCCGCTTCGCAAATAGTCATTAAAACGCAAATAGTAACTAAAA
>JBCAUI010494726.1:0-13531 GCA_038406195.1 Haplosyllis anthogorgicola
TTACTTCAAAATCCTTGTTTCGTACCTGATCTTTACATGTCAGCAAATAAACCGTAAACAAGTTGTGTCGGCAGTTTTATTGAAAAAAATTCCCGCAAAAAGCCTTTTATTGAAAACGTCGCGAATTGATGAATTGGCTCTTAAGGTGGTTCCCACTTTACGCTTACCAATAGGCAAGAGATTGTCTATTGATAGAGGATTTGCTGTAGCATGGACGACACCACTCGATTTTCCAGTATTACAGGGGCACTATTTGAGTACCAGAAACGGGGACGAATTTTAGCCCCCGTTTTTTTCTTATGGCACTGGTTAAGGCAAAGAGGTTCATCAGTTCAGTTTAAGATTACTGATTGAAAACTTACTCTATTAGTAATAATAGCAACTCATTAAGTGTTGCAATTCTCATCTTTGTCCATAAATACATGTAATCTACTGCGAACGTCATAACGTATTATAAGTATTAGATGCTCAAGTCCCCGCGCGCTACGGCCTCATCCGCTAGTATTAGTGATAGTATTTTATTTCAAGTCGCACCAGCTATTTGTTACATGCGCTTGTGATCTAACGTCATAAGTCCACTGACGTGCGAACAGATACAAGATACACCCAATATCTACTCGCAAAAACATTCCAAGTAATATGGCGAAACGTAAAAGTAGATTTCATAATTAGTGTCCTTTGTACACATCATTATCGTTGTATCAAGTTGCAGCTTGGTGAGGGATGGATATATTTAACTCAGCTGTCAAGATAAGTTACACAATAGTTAATAGGACACGACATCGTTATACAATGTGTGATGTCATAGCAAATGTGATACCAATCCACACTTATTTTCGTTTCTCAGTATTCCTGATAATTTTTTCTCCCGTACTTAATTCCATTCTTCCAGTAAGTAATGATGCAGTCTGTTGTTAAGTTCGTCCGTGGCATCTGGTTCATAAAGGTAATTCAAAACTGGCCAATCGAATCTTTTGAAGTTTCTACGCGATAAGCCAAAAAATGGCAGAAAGCTACTTTGGTACACTCGTACTTTTTATTTCACCTATATTGACCCACATTTTATCCTAGGTGCACGCATCACAGTGGTACGTACCACCATTTCCGTTTTCTCACCATGATATTTACCGTACAAAGCAATTTCCTTATTTCCCTAAACCCTTAAATGGTCAATCGGCCTTATAGTACGCATGCATGAAATTCGTGCTAGGCAATTTTTTTCTTCGGCTGAGTGATATTATGTTGTGACCAGGAACTCTGAGTGTACAACGTGCCTTGTACCAAGCACAAGAAAGCTTTCATTGTGCCATTATTGCAAAAATTACTTTCACTTATTCCCCAATAATATACCGAGTGCAACTTTAATTTTCAATATGATGCTTCTGCTTTATTTGTAAATATCTACGAGTTGTTAATTCTGGCCATAAAGTTTATTACGATAACCCTTTTCCAAACAAATTTGGTTTCAGTTTCCTACCATCCCTTTGGAGTCGATAAAAGCTATTAAAATTCCTTAAAACGTAAACATGTTATTGAACCATAATTTCATATCAATATCTTCCAAGATTGTCATATAAATTTCGCAACATTTTAAGGTATGGGTTCATAACAAGTTGACAAAAACATCCCATCACAAAAAAGGCAATGATGAAAACTATGGATTTTGGAACAATGCAATTTCATGCCGTGTCTGTATGCGTGTCAATAGCACACGATGGATTTCTTTTGTTACGAAACTTTCCATATCAATAGGATTATGGTCAAAATAAAACGAAAAGACCATTGTGTATTTTTCGTGTAAAAACGCATACACCACCTTAAATCAATAAATACAGACATGCGTAAAAACAGTTCAATCTCCAAACAGGGTGCACAAGGGTCAGACAACGAAAACAGCCAATGCGACAATTTACATGCGAGTACTACCTGCTGTTGACTATATGATATAATATGTATTGTATTCGTTTCCCGCGGGTGACAAAAAGTCGAGCGACACTTTCAGTATTACGTTTACCAATATGGAAATAACTGGAATACTTGGGTGGCTGTTTGCCAGAGGAAGTTTGATCGTCAAATGAGGCAATGTCTGAAGCTATAAAATCTACACCCAGACCAAGTAGCACCCTACAAATTTCATTTTCCTATTACCAAATGCGATGAAAATTGCAAAAATAAATAATACAAAATTATCACACTGACACTGTGCTGCAAAATTTTGCAATAATCCAAATCATGAAAAGTCTATGAATACGAGTCTTGCTGCAAGTTATTCAGTAATATATACATGTACATGAATTCTTCCATTACACTGTTGAAGCTAGCATTTTTGTGTAAAATTCGAACGAGACAACTATCCATAAAAAGACAATTTCTAATCTGTTTACGAGACACCTGAACGATGATATTAACCGGAAAAAATCAATCAATATTTATCACCCACATTATCTATTTCCAAGAAGTAATAACGTTGTCTGTCGCTGAGCATATTGGTCTCGATAACCGTGATACTTGTGCAGTGAAGTTTTTGTTATTTAGTTTTGTAGATTACATTTTCCGCCGCACTTAGGAATTGGGATTAAAAATAACAACCTCGCAAGGCAGGTGAAACAAGCAGCACATGGGAAACTGCGTACAGTAACACTATCTGACAACTTTCCATACGGTCAGCAAAAGTGGTAGTGGAAAGTTAGACTCGCCATGTAATGCTTTACGATACTTTTGAAACGGAAGCCGAAACGTTCGGGTGTATTTTTTTCCAATGCAATTATACAAATTTTGTTACCAGACGAGCAATGTAGGACAAAATCATTATGTTATTGCTTATTATGTTCTTTTTCATCCACAAATAAACGTCCAAATATGTCCGCTGTATCGTATCATTTACCAAATAACTGATTTGGTTAAATGCTCATTATAAATTATTCAAGGCCAGTGGAAAATATGAACAGCCTACATTCCAAACAAGTAAACAGCTAAGCACAATTGCGCGGGAACAGAACATTTGGTGGAAAGTGACAACACCACGGGCCCGGCCTTGACAGAACGCAACAATTATTGTTAATTTGCAACAATCATGTACATGTAATAAAAGGTAAAACATTATTAAGGAAATTAAAAACATTTTTGTAATGAGAGCACTGGTACTCAAATGTGAAACTTACTGTCATAACGTAAAAACAATTTGACACAGAACAGTCAGTTTCTTTGCTGTGGGACAACAACAACCAACAAGTGAATATTTCACTCCTTTTAAGGAAAAACGCATCCCACAACAGGGCTTGTGTACATTGACACTTATTGCATCACAAGGAAGCTGCACACAACATCAAAGCAAGGCGGTGCCACTGAATTTCTCTAGCTTTCAGTTCACAAAGGCAAGAGAGGATAATGCGATCTGTCACAGGCCTGCCTACGTCAGCAGTTTATTTTTACCTATTGATCTCTGCACAGATCGATACTAGTTTCTGTTTGTACAAAAACAACTTTATAACGCTGCTTTTTCGCCCTCCTGAATTTTATTGTTTCGGCTTGAAATTGTTCTCGTGCACATGGGCAATTTATCTCTCGAATTACGCATTATGCAGCATACTTCCCACAAATTATTCACATTGATAGACAACAAAATAAACCCTTATTTCTACATTAAATGTATCTTGTTTAAAAGCAAACTAGAAAGTGCTGCATCACCAAAGAAAACATGGTTGTCCTTGCTGAATGTACTTAGCAAGTCCATTATGAAGACAGTTAGCAATGTCCTGACAACAAACCCAGTCCTTCTTTGTCACCTCTCAGGGATGTTACATCCTAGCACTGTCATTATTCATTTGACCGGGTCTGAGTAATTGAGGGTCATCTCAGTGTGAATGAATCAGCACCAAGGATAGGGATTCGGTATTGACCCCATTATATAATAATGAATTTTTAGTCATATCCTATCGCACATTGTATCATATCTCTTTCGGTTTGTGTGCATTTATGGTAAACAAACATACCCACGTGCATACACAAGGCCTGAACGTTTTGGGGTTATCGACCTTACTAAGTACTGGAAAGTAACTTTCAGTTTCTGTAGAAAGGAAATACATTCATAAGATAGACTTTGTAAATATTTGGGCACACTTTTACCAAAACAGTCTCCGTTTACGTAAACCGAATCTACGAAAAAAAAATCACCATATGTACGTCAGCAAACTATCTTTCCATTAAAAATATCCGTACGGGACAGACCACACGTCGACCCTAGGCCTGGCTGAAAAATAAAACAGCCACGTTGCACTTTTAGTACTTTGTGTTGCTTCAACCATGAATGATGATGCGCTTCGATTTTTTATCGCCTGTTTAAAGTGCGATGTTGGGGCTCGAGGTGCTTTATAGTGACGTGATTCTCTATTTATAGGGAGTATTTCGTCAGGGAAGTGCCACAAAGAGACAATGTTATAGGTCTAATAAATTGGGCATTTGGTAGAGGGGGGACCAGATACAGCTATGATTTATGCGTAGGTCATCGGAATTTTATACTTTTATTCGGACTGAACTAGACTGGTGAGATGTTTTCTGGGGCATTATCTATAAAATTGCCGTCCGACTATTTCAATATCTTCTGTCATTTCTAAGTAAATCATTGAAAGAGAGAAACTTCCCCCAAGAAAATGAATAATGTAAACATCATCAAAACCAAAGAGTTGTCATAAAAACTATTCCAAAAACTTCTGCAGTTTCCAAATTAGGCCTTTAACTAAAAAAAAAAAATCTTCCCGAAAATTATGCAAACATAATCAAAAAAGTCTTCGAGTCCCAATGAACAATGTGGACTGTACAGTTTCACAATTCGTACCAAGCATGGCCTGTACATCATCCCTTGGACATGAGTGCGAAACCACGATTGCACGATTAGCCTATCACAAGGAATAGTAAGCGCAAAGCACCCTTTTAAGTTTTTCTTCGGCCCAAACAAATCGATATAAAGTGTCGAGTCAGCATGCTGATCCTGTTTAGTAACCAAAACAGGAAACGATCCCGCAGTACACAAGGACCGACAATTACCTGGCACGAACTCAGGCACACTAAAACTATTGACAAATGTGTTTGTACACATGACTTTTAACGAGCCCATATATCGACCTGTTGACGACTGAAGCTGCCCACGTACTACTAAAGCTATATTAAATGTAAACAACTTCCATAAGAAGACTTTTTTTTTTGCAATTTCCTTTTTTGTTGCGAAACTGGCAATCCTTCAGTTAAACAAAACTTTAATTGTTCAACGAGTACTTGTCTTACTTTGAAAAAGTCAAGTTTTCAATTGCAGCCCAGATCCCCAACAGCATAATGTGAACCACCCACGCAAACTTGCCCGTTTAAAGTTACGCCCAGCTTTGTAGCCTTCCTAACAATCTAGACGAAAATACCATAAAATACCAGACAAAATCCTAGTGAAAAATGCCACCATGTACAGTTTTGTTGAAAATGAACCACCACAATTTTGCGGACAGTTTGCGGTGCATGGAACTTCCCAAGTCAATGTTTGAATGAGAAATACCAAGAAACGAGAAATTTTATACAACAAAAAACATGCCTAATGTGGCCATTCAGGTACTTCACAATCCTACTTTATGCGCAATTTTTCGTGCAAATGGGGACAAAATGTCCATTTATTTCAAGTGTGCACTTCATTTCCGTTTAGCTTAATGTTAATTTATTACATACTGTATGTATTAATGCAATCAAATTGAAAAACAATTTATTTTTATCACACAACTCTTTTTACAATTACCTCATAAGTATACCAATTAGTGCTCGATTTATTAAATTCCCTGAGTGACACAAATAAAACTATTTTTGTTGGTTTCGAATGCAAATGAAAAAATTCCCCCTTTCTAAAGTTTCACCAACTGTTTCGATCAGATCTTTTGAACTGGCAGGACAGAACATGCCAACTAAATTCCAGATTGTTTAATAATCTTGCATGTGCTGTAATTTCAAGTTATGTTTACTCTTCCAAACTTTATTTAACTGAAATGCAACACACATTTTTTTTTTGCAAAAAAGGCTGAAGTAAATTTACTTTGCAAACATAAATTAAAACATTTAAATGTCAGTATCCTGATTTAAAAACGTAGTACATTATCATTTCTAAAATTTAATTTTATGTTGTCAACCCTCAGTCAGCGTAGGCAGATTTCTACCGAAGCAACCTTTTTTCTTTTCAACTAAATAAATATGCTGCAATGTCAAACACAATGTGTGCATCAGCTGCAATGACTCAGCTGCATTTAATAATGACGAAGTAAAAATTCCACTTCTGGGGTATTCCATTTGTGGAAACTTTTGAACGTGGCTGCTACAATGTACGTCTGCTTTAATAATTTACCAAAAATTACCAGGGAAATTTGCAATTAAATGACCCGTAAATAAACATCCAAAGGAAATTAAATCATTGTTGGTAATTTTAAGGAGGGACAGAAAAATTATGCGATTATTTAGCTTCAATTTTGGCAGGAATATCGATTCGGAATTGTTTGAATCAGGTTAGCTGTCGGAATGCGACACACCGTTGGATCAACCCAAGACCGAGCTTCTTCTGATCAGATAAAATACGGGTTGATTTTGAGTCATACATTGAGATGCTCCAATTTAATCTTAAAAAGTATTTTATGACACATCATCCCTAACATTTCAATATTGCTGATTAATTCGATCAAATAGGTTTAAAATGTTCCGTTGAGTAAGCAAATTTTGTTCTCTGATCATATTTTCAACCGTCCTGGCCTATTTTGAGCAATTTAGTAATTATACTTTCATGCCACACTGAGTTTTAGCATAAAATTATTTACAGATTTAGTTAGTTTCACTGCTTAAATTAATAAACACCTGTACAGGTGATGTAAGTAAAAAAAACCCCGCGTTCTTATAAGAACCAGAATGTCACTGTGACACAATTCTGAGCACCATTTGTAGCCTGCAGTGAAGCAGACGTCAATCTGGTAACAAACAAAAGACGCCTGTTCTTCTAATTATCTCAGCCCATATGTGCGCATTTTCACTGATATCCGGCAATGCTAGTTGTTTATTCTACCTCCTAGTTCTTAATATGGCCATGACCTTGTTCATTTTCATGTACACGTAACCCATGGGCGCACATCTATTCCTTTGCAAGTAGTATATCAAACGAAAGAAATAGGCTAATATATTGAGACTGTGAATAGTTACACCTGTATACTTCGCGGTGTATTTATGGATACATCTACAAAAGACCGAGTATCATCCCTTCCGTCAAAGCAGTTGTGCTGCTTCTATAAATAGCAAACAAGCTGCTTCCTTAAACACGGTGTTTACCTGACGAAAGCAGGCATCGTGTAGCGTGGCACGAAGCTGCTGGGTTTTAGACGAACCATTAAAGAAAGGGATGGACTGCTCAAACTATGTTCATTCATTAATGTTGGTTAAATACATACGTAACAACGTGTATGTCCGCGTATGTGTGTTCTCTACTGTGTGTAACAGATGATCGGTGAAGACAATGATCTACATTTTCTCCTATATATGGCTGTAGACTATTGCAACCTTTCGCAATGCGAATACATGAATGTGTCATGTGTCTAATCATGCGCGATTGACGAGAGCAGTTCTGTGCAAACACACTTCCACTTCGCGGTAAATGAAAGAATGTCATTCATTTTCATCATTTTTCCAAAGAAGCTAAATATTTCTCCGCATTACTTGTTTTCTCAAAGTACGTAATATTAAAAAACGAAAGCGCAACGTCGAACGACAAAGCCAGCCTGTTCCTACCAGTTTCGTGCTATTCTTGGGGACAGCTAATTCCGGTTCCAACACAATCTACTCGTGAAAAACATCATTTGACCTTGGCTCTATCAAATTGACATTTGCTTAATTTGACCAATTTGTTAGTCCGAGTACCACAGTACCCGAAAAAAAACCCTCATTCAATTAGCACTACTAAATACTGTGCAAAGTTCAAACTGAACGAACAAAGAATGCCAAAGCATGACACATAAAATATAAAAAGGCGCATTCCCTGGTCATGTTACGGTCAGACCCTATGCAATATTTCATAATTAATATGGTGTCACATGCACAATATTTGTGGGAAAGTGCGCAAAATAACAATACACGCAACAGTTTTGGAACAAACAACGTTGATTCGATAATTCATATCATTATGAAGGGTTGGGGTTGCCATAAATTTGCGTGGCTTCATGAGATAGGCACTTCTTGAATTGCGTGGAATAACAGAAAAACGAAATTAGGTGACATGAATTCCAATTTCCACAAAAACTATTTTTTTAAACAATGGAGCCTTGAAGGAATGCACTGAACGGGTACGCGTGCTTCTAGGACGACTGTATTCTCTCATTCACTCGCACACACATTCACTCGCACACACAAACATACAGGCTCCCTTCTTCTTGAATCAGACAACAAAGAGTATGAGTAAGATATGTGTCACCCTCCCCTCCCCCTTCAAACTCCCGACTCCCCAAGGCTGGCTGCTCCCCTAGGTATACACGTCTGCTTGCTCGTGGGAATTTCATTTGTGGCAAAGCGTGAGAAATTAACAAAAAATTTAAATAAGATCAGAAAATATCGTTTTCAACTAAAATTTATCTGGTAATACTGAAACTAAAGGCTGCTTTACTAATCACAAGACTTCATTATTATAAACTGTTTTACATCTATCTAACTTTGTATCTGAAATTGCTTCGGTCAACTTGCAATTATTCACATAGCAGTCCTTTATCTTATTACAATAAAATATTAATACACCCGCAACATATGCGTAAAAGTAAGTCCCCAATAAGCGGGACTTTTGCCTGTAGCCCATCAAGCAGACAATCCATTCGAACACAGCTGGTAAGCTGTGTGAAAGGAAATGTTCTCGTTAGGTAATGCAAAAATTAGGTAAAGTCTTTCTTTGTCCCTAAAGAGCCAGCATACCTAAGTGTATGCTCTGCCCCATTTATTTCTTGATGGGGCGAAAAATTTCAAAGCTTGCAGAAACTAGTTTTCTGACCCAGAATTTAGAAAATTATACCATCATCATCGGTGTGCAAACTGCGCACAAAGTGACACCGTTATTAAATGTCTGACAAAAAGAAATAAAAGAACTAATGTCCTTCCAAGTCATGACTGCAATACCTCAGCAGTATTCAGATTTAGAAACTGTAACTGACACCAAATATAATATAATAAATGATAAATTGTTCATTTCATCTTTGGGACGGGCGTCGGTTACCTGGATGAAATTTACACCAAGTTTAATTGCTATTATTACATGACATTTTAACTATAGCCTAATTACTAATTCAACATTTCAACACAAATGTATAGGTAATTTTAACTGATTCAGCTGCAGTGCTTGAGGACCAAAATGTCTCCCCATGTTAAAATGATCCTTTACTTATATGTCCTTCAGAAATACATGACCATTCATGACCAGCATCCAAACAAGCAACTCATATTTAGCATCAGAACTTTTCAATCAAATCACGATGTTGGAATTCAATTTTAGTTTCAAAATCCATATTACTTTTGGCCATTATAATCCGTGGTTTGACGTTATGTAAAAGTTTTCAATTTTTTTGCAGACCCAGACGATTTAATTTTAGCAATTCTATTGTACTAACCACGGGGCAAAACCCTAAAACTGTCCATTTTAAAAGTTGAACAAAGAATTTTAAACCAGCACCTCAAGCTTTTTTGAAATTTACATTCCCGAATTTTATATCATGAAGCCTTCCTTATTTTAGGAGCCTGTCTGACTGATTATATGTATGAGTAACGATACTGACTGACTACAGTACACGTGTACAAAAAATATATATTTCTACATATCTGCGCAACGTTGCCGCATACCTGTTAGGCTGAGTTAACACCAATGCAATTACCAACGCAAATATATTACTAATTTACCAGTGATCTAAAATTCAAATGCTAGTTTCATGACGGGCCCGCCTATTTAATTTAACGAGTCGCAAATATTTTTGCTGACTTGAAGGTACATGCATCAGCCCGCATGATCTTCAACTTAAACAAAATAAAGGTCGTAAACTTTTTAGAATGACCTTTAAATTATCTCAACTGCGTGTCTATCAATCTCGTAAATCTGGCATTTTGTCGCAACAATGGTTCACATCATATGATGGTGACTATTCAAAGTGAACTACAGACAACAACTATATTGAGAAACTATTATATGGGCTTCATGTGACTTGCAATTTCCATGGCATTTTTTTCTCTTTTGGAACTCACAAATATGGTAATATGCAAAGTAAGCTGAACTTTTTGTCAGCCTTCGCCTCAGGCTTATTGGTCCGTGTGTTGGTTACTACCTGGATGGAATATGCCCTTCTGTACTTGTGAAGAGGAAGCAAAAGTGTAAAAACAGCAAGTTTCGGCACCAATTTAGCTTTAATGTGAGATTTGGAACCTTACGAGCGGAGAATCAAATAAGGAATAAAAGTTAAAAGAAAACAATCTCTTCTATTTTAGAAATGTAAAAAAGTTGCAACATCACGAAAAACTGCACGTTTCCCGAATAATGTAAACGTTTTGCACAAGTTACAGTCTGTTTCGAAAGCAATTACCGTATATGCCATTACCCATATGAAAAAAATTACAAGCATAAATTTTAAAGCTTGCATATTAACCTCCACGTAATTAATTTGTCCACAAACTGCTGCCAAATTTTTGATCATTTGCTACCATAGCCCAGATGCTAATGTTTTTTAGCGCTCATATTACTATGCAGTACATACCAAGTTTAAAGGTTCATCCTGCAAGGAATGTCCGGCTGTGTGTAATGCGTGCGAGTCATGGTGCTTCTGCAGCCTGCTGTTGTGAAGGTGATGTGGGTCAAGGTACGGATGACCTTCCAGATGACCTTGGGAGGAGGGTGGTGACGGCATTGAAGGGTATGAGGACAGGTCTTGAAGATGCTGCAAGGGCGGCGTGCTGCTGGTACTGCTCGTAGAGGCCCTCTGGTGGTGGTGAGAATTATGATGGTAAGCTGGCATGCTCACCAGGTGGTGCTGCTGGTGCTGAAGAGGTGAGTAACCATTACGACTGTAGTTTATGGCTGCTGAGTATTCAGCATTTGTTCCCTCGGTGGTTGTGGTGGACATCAGTGGTGGTGCCCTGCTCTTGATGCTTTCCGTGGCCGTGGTCATAGTGTTGGGCAGCATTGTCGTACTTGGAACTGCCTGTACAAGTAGCGGTGACTCTGGGTGGTCGTTGTCCGACTGCGTACTGCAACTGTCCATAGAGTCACTCAGCTCTCCGGAATGGAGGCGAGACAACCAGATCTTCTTTAACACACCTATGATTGCAATTTAATGCCTCCTTTTGCAAAGGAAGCAGATTTCAATATAAGAATTTCTTCTTTCTTCGAGCTTCCGTCTGAAATGACCAGGATGTCCCTTTCGTCTGAAGAGTCTATGCGAGCTAGCAAACAACTGCAATGCACCAGTTCATATAATTGCTCCCGGTCTCAAAGTCCGCAAACTTTTCCACTTGTTTTCTTGCAAATCAGGTGATAAGTATGCTGAGTGATGTCACCTTACGTATGGTCCAGTTACAGACCTCTGATACACAAAGTCCAAAAGTCCACACTGTAATGCGGCGTTTTCGAGTACACTGTCCTCTTCGATAAAACCTGGGGCTCTAAAACCCAGACAAAGCAAAGTACTCGAACACTTTTGTTCTACTTTCTCCCTCAAATGCTCTGGCTATGAATCAGATATGTGTGTAAACTGCTTCTGTCTGAAGATGACTGTTCAATTTTTGAAAATGATTCACTGTCCAAGTTTTCAACGTGATATGTGTAACACAATGTAGTTAGTCTCGCAAGCTGGCAAAACTTGCCAATTCTGATGATGAAATCGTGCTTGTTCGATATTCGTTTCTGAAATGTGCTGATCTCAGGCCAACTCACTTGTTCTGTACCATTTACTACAAACAGACAAACCTCCTAGATCATTCTAGGCATCTCATTGGCTCAAAGCCTGATGACACCAGTAAACCACGTGACCTTGTTATTTTCATTCATAAAGTTGTTTTCGTGTTACAATGGAAGAGCAACCTACGTCAGCTGTATTCAGGTTAAAACCAGCCAGGGCCTTCTGAGGATTTTTGTTTGTGACGATGCCAGTCTACTTTGTAAACACCCAAAGGCCCCTTATTTCCTTTCTCAAGCTGTTTTCATCGAAATAAAATGGCATGTTCCTACTTCTCTTTGGTGTAAACAGATTACAGGGGAAAAAAGGGAAGAAATGTTTGTACCTTCTAACAATCAACACCAAGGTGGGTTTTCGTTACACAAAACGCTAATTAAAAGGTTGCTTATCTAATACCTTGACACAAAACCTTCCAGGTGAAGATAACAAACAACAAAACACCAAGACAGTTCTTTAGAATACTACACAGTATCTGTTTCCAATTCTATAAAATCTTAACCATAAAACGTGTGGCATATACATATCTGATTCATAACAAAAAATGCCGTTACACATAGGAGCTTGTTACCGAGATCGGCTTCCTACACATTTCCTCTTACGACTGTGCTTTGGGTTTGGTTGTTTGGGTAATAAGGATACAATAACCATGGCATTTGTAATATTTCTAGGCGAAGTTTTATTAAGAACCAACTCCCATTTTAATAAGATACAGTCATAACAAGACACGGATCATGTCCATAACATGTACCGTATGACATCATCCAATAAAGCCCCTGAATATCCTTCCAAGAACTGGAGGAACTTGCGTGTCAGAAAACAACAGCTATACATCAATACGCTGAGACAAAGGCAATGATAAATATTTGGAAATTTTCACAAATATTGATTTTTCCCTTCTGTTATTTGCGCAAAAAATACTCAATAATAAATCCCCCAATCTCAAAGTACATGTATCGTTAAAATGTATGAACTTAATAAAACGAGGCCGGTTATAAAAAAAGAGGATCAGTCATTTTCATTTACATGTACATAACAACATGGTAAAAATGTTAATACATGTTGGCATGAATCACTCCCAGTAACACAGACAAACATTACCAAAACGACTAAATCACCAGACACCGAACTTCTGTTGAACACTACACCCAGGGCAATTTGCCATGAATAATAATAGTGCAGACAAAATCAACCTTATCAACATTGTACATTGTAAGTAACCTAAGACATTATAACACATGGATTGTTTCCACCCACAATTATGGTTCCGGCCAAAAGACAGCTGGGAAAAAAAACAAGCCCGGGCAGGGATTTGCGTGATATGAAAGAATGCTGAAAAGCTTGTTTTGAAATGCACATGGTACTTTCTTTGGTGGCATCACAGAAGACTGCACATAACCGATTTCCACCTATGTGCACTGAAGGCTTCGATTAATGATTCAGTGATAGCTCGTTAAACCAACACAGGGGCGGATCCAGGATTTCCCGTTGGGGGCGGGCGCCAACAATATTTTCGCCCAAAATTTAGCAAAAAGTGCATGAAAACGAAGAAAATTTGG
>JBCAUI010494837.1:0-13530 GCA_038406195.1 Haplosyllis anthogorgicola
AATAAGTAATAATTAAAATTACTAGTATTATCGTTCTCTATTCATCATGGGTAATGCACTGGTTTCTTGGATTGCAGTAACGTTTATCTATAGGCGTTTAATTTCGTTTATTTAAGCAATAAGTTCAGTTTATAAATGTCAGCTGTAAACGTCTATTTGTTAGTTATATGATAAACGCTTCTGAAGGTAACATAAAGTCATTTCACTCGCGCTCATGCTTGTTCATTTGCTACAATTTCTTCTTGCAGTCTGAACTAAAGTGACAAAAACTCAAATCTGAAGTGGGTTTTCTACACAATTATCAACACGTTTTATCTTATTAATTCTCGTTTAGCTTAAAATTAAGTTAAAGCATTAGTGTCGTAATAGTCCCAGAACTTGTAAATAATCTTGTATAAATCTGTGATTTAAGACGCTAGGCATGACGCTACTTTGTCACGTACGAGTCACTTAATACTGTGTATACCTTTCCGAAGCATTTCCATTTATCTCTTTCTTTTGTTTCACTCTAAGAAAACAAGTCATCTGAATTAAAGGACCGCCTAATATATCTTTTGTTCCAAAAATGCTGTGCTGTGCTTTTAAGCGCATCTAAGACATTTCCAAATTTAAAGTAATTTCAGAAGCTGAAAAGGCATTTGATTCCCTCAGATGCCAAAGCCATCCGCAACTAACGTTAATTCGGTGATCAGTTGGGAAACTAGTTGAGCCAATATGTCTTGATTTGCCGATTCACATTTAAATGCATTTTACTCTTCTCTATTTGCAGGTTGTTATCATGCTGGTGACTATATTGTCTGTGTTTGCTATGTGCTGGCTGCCGTTCCAAATCTCTATACTCTACTCAGAACACAGGGGCGATAAAAATCAACAGGTGAGTATATTGAAGGTTTTCGAAAACATATTTCTTAACTGAGCGTATCAGTTAAATTTTACTATTATAAGTCAAACAACTGTAAATACCTGAAATGCCTAAATTGATACCAGTTTATAAGAATGGTATTCTGTCTCTGATTAGGTAAATTTGTCTACTTGGCAGATAAAATTAATTCGAAAAGAAACTTAATAGTGTAAACAGGATAATCTGCCTCGAAATCTTGAAAGGCGGTGTCAAATTCTTCGCTTTTATCATTGCCATGAGCAGAAGTTTCGCTATTCACTCAAGCTTCACACACAGGAGTAATATTCCTCAACTTTCGTCTCAATCCAATAACAGATGAAGGAGACAAGTCATATTTTAACCCAGTTATTACACTTGGGATAACAATCTACCGAAAATCAACAACAAATGTGAAGCCTGGAATTAACATGATCTCAAATTCATTGATATTTAAACCTTTAAACTCTAAAGGTTTTATTTAATTAAAACCGTATGACATTCCGTTGCAAGAAAAAAAAATCCTATTTAATTCAAGTAAATGTCAATCTTTTTGAAGGTAACAAGATATCTAGACGACGATTGACGCTTAATGCAAAGAAATGACTGAATAATACTCATAACTTAATGAGAAATCATTTACAAAAGAGCTACTGTTTTAGCGTAACATAAGATGCGAATATAACTCCACAGTTTTTCATTTGTTTCTGATTTATACCATGTTGAACAAAGCAAGATCATTAGGATGCTCCTTCCTCCTAGATTTATTTCGTGTCGTTCCTAAAAGTTACCACAGATTGCACCATTGCATGATCAATGTGATCACATCAATGTGATTCTTTCTTTTATTGTGGTCCTTAACACCTGCCTAAATAGTCCAGTTGATAGCATGCTGGCTTTTTAATATATGTGTGGGAGTATGGGTAGGTTTGAATCCAATACTCTATATACATAAATATTTTGTAAAAATGTAAATAACTCAATAATGTAACTCAATAATAACACAATTTTTTATAAAGATTTATTTCTCTTGTGGCATGAAGATATAACATGTATGTATTAATAGTTATGAATTTGGACTGTCAGAAAAGGAAATGTTTTCAACTTGAAGTTGGCCGTAAATGTCCAGTGACTGCAAAAGTGGACTCATAGTGTGTTTTTATGATTTATTTTACAGCTATACTTGCAAATGGATTACCCCGGTATTAGATGTTCCACTTTCCTACACCATGCATGAACATTTAAATGACTATGTTCAATTAAAAAGCATTCTTGTATTCTTTGTTTGCAGTTAGTTCCAAATGTAATGTGGACCTGGTCAATTCAACATGACAACATAGCTTGCTGAATGAATGTAATATGGATCTGGTCCATTCAACATGTCACCAGAGTGTGATTGAGAAATACAAAATGGACCTGGTCCATCCCATGTTGCATCTGCATTTAGTTCCAAATGTAATGTGGACCTGGTCAATTCAACATGTCAACATAGCTTGCTGAATGAATGTAATATGGATCTGGTCCATTCAACATGTCACTAGTGTGTGATTAAGGAATATAAAATGGACCTGGTCCATCCACTATTGCATTTGCATTTACTTAGAAATGTCAAGTAGACCTGGTCCATTCAACATATAAATGTACATTAATGAATAGATGTAACTTGTTATATCTTTTTAAATATTTATAAAAAATATTTAAAAGAAAGAAACACTTTGATGTGATCACATTGATTTTGCAATGGTGTAGTCTATGGTAATTTTTAGGAACAACACAACAAAGCATAGATTTGAACAAAAGAAATTACTGATTTTAAGTAGAAAAAAGAAATTTTCACAGATATTTTATTCCACTTGTTCTTTGATCAGGTATCAAACCATGACCAGTGGCTAAGTATATAAATGAGATTTAAAGAAAAGACACTACTGATTTTAAGTACAAAAAGAAATAAGAAATACTGATTTTTCAATTGTCTTTCATTGGGTATTGAACCTCCACTAATGTGTATTTGTTTCACAGTCCAATGCCATACCAACTGAGCTACCAAGGAACATGTTAGTTAGCCATAAAGTTTTTCCTTAAACACATGAAACCAGAAGTATTATTTTAGTTCCTATAAAAAGTACAGATAAAGCCACCTCCTAAGGGAAAACCATAGGAGTACGGAGCATCCTAATGATTTTATGACTTTATGACTTCTGCATCGTAGAAAAACGTAAAAAGTACATGTGAGCCGAAAACAAACATAGGCCGAAATCACTAAATTCCTCTCATGGGAAACAGTCATTAAACATTCTTCTCACGGATCGGGTTCATATTTCCACAGTGACCAGAAGCAGTACATGAAGATCCCGATCCCCAGGATGATGCACAGCATAAAGTACAGGAACTTTCTGCAAAAAAAATTAAAGAAAAAACCTCGCAGACTCCATTCATTTAACCATTTGGTCACGTTCTATACTTTTCTGTTTAACAGGACAACATTGCATTTTGGCATATTTAGCTGCTGCCTGGAATTGTACCTGTTTTGGAGCAAAATGACCTCAGATCCGTGGCCTTCTGTTTATACAAAAAATAAAAAGATACATATACAGACATATCTTTGAGTGGACCACTTGAGTCTGTTTGTTGGCAAGAATAGGGCTCAGCCATGACGAATTCAATTCTTTGCTGACTAGTTTCTCGGTAATTTATTCCGTAAGTCTTGACGTTCCGGACCTATGTTATCATTGTGCTCACATGTAAGAATGAAATGTTTTTTACTTTGCTTAAAAGCAAATTGAGGAAAGTGACACATAGTTATCTCAAAAATTTGGCTTGAGATTCGATAATAGTTTGGAAAATTGTGTTTACCTTTCGTTCTTGCTCTGTTCCAAGGAGTTAAATGTTTTCTTTCTCTCCTCTTCCTCTTGTTTCTTCAGTTCTTCCTCCGTTGCTTCGTGCTTGTGATGTAAACTCACACCACAGATGAACTTGTACACTTTCTCCTTCCACGAATTGTCTAAGCAATGTATAATCATGGTTAAATAAATCTATGTATTTTATGTATACAGGATAATTTTGACGAAATTTTATAAAGAATAATTTGCTTATTTGACTTGAGAGGTTTTTCCAAATGCAATTTGAATTTTAAATTTAAACTCCTTAACTCATTCGCCGAATTCACCTAATTTGCCTTATTCCTGAGACAGATTAGTGGTGAGCCATAAATGATATGCATACCCAAAATGGTATTGGCCTTATATCAGATCATTGAATTTGGTTAAATAAGTATACTGATACTCATAAGTATACTGATACT
The DNA here is from genome assembly GCA_038406195.1 of Haplosyllis anthogorgicola. Lineage (NCBI taxonomy): Eukaryota > Metazoa > Annelida > Polychaeta > Phyllodocida > Syllidae > Haplosyllis > Haplosyllis anthogorgicola. The sequence goes on from JBCAUI010494837.1 coordinate 4,179, forward strand.
CTACTGAAACTGATACTCAGTGTACTACACTTACCCAAATTGGTACCACCGGCGTACCCAAAATGGTAGATACACCGAAAATTGTATTGGGTATATTCCGCCCAGTTGAGTGAATCAAGTAAATTTAGTGTTTAAGGTGGACAGCCAATTTGGAAAAACTTCTATTGGAAGGCCTACCTTCAGTTGTTGTGGTTGTTTCTCTTTCTGGCCCATTACTTATGGTAAATATTTCTCTGTTAAGTTCCCCGTTCATCAAATCACACTAAAATTAAAGAAAAAATTTCTTGCATTCGAATAATGAAGCAAGGTAATTGTTGGGTCGAGAGTCAGGGTCAAGGTCAAAGTCAAGGTCAAAGTCTTTGCAATAATTTTTTTCTGAGTAACATAATGTTTGGAAGCTTTGATTTATCCTTTATAATTGAAGGCGATTTTTATGAAAGGCATTGCAAAATCTCCACAATAACTCGGCCCTCCCAGTCCTCGTTATCAAAATTTTACATTGTGAGTTACGATGAAGCCCATTGGTTAGTTTACAAGATGCGATTAATAGGGTAATCTTTATGGTTATTCTGTAAAACCCCTAGTGATACACTGCACGAGGTGTACCTGTATGCTTGAGGTTCTGGTGCCTGGTACCAGCACAGTCTCAGTACTGGTGTAAGCCTCGTTATCCACTCCCTCGTAAACTGCAGTAGAAAATTGAAATACGTTGAGCAATAATAGAATTGTTTACTTAAGCAAAGGTATTAAATGGTATATTATCAATAGTAACGCTTGTTTTAGAATCTTTTTCGGACAGTGAAATGTTCGTTCATGGCTTTTCATTGGAGAACAACGGGGTTTTTATTAGACACGTCATATAACAAAAATCAAATTAATTGCAGTAGTTGTGGTAGATGTCCAGCTGGCTAAATGGTCTTCATTTTGTCTTTATGTAAATGCATCAGATATAGATGTACGTCTATGCCATCTATTAATTGTTTCACCCTAATCAATTCAATTAGACATTATCTCCACCTGCCTTGTATACTTTTATACACATACATGCTGTCTATGAAGACCCTTAAAGAGCACACTCTGCTTTTCGCGTGAACGGAAAATGATCACAATATAGCCAGCTGAACACCAGCAAAATTCTAATCTCCCAATTATGATTTACACCCGCACCAAACCGTAGTGTGTGATACAGGTTCCCCACTTTCATACTCCTACTCGCAATACCTGCATAAGAGGGTGAAATTCCTATAATTTTTTGGAACAATAGGAAATTAAAAGCACAGTGTATATTTATTTTGTTCCCTCTTTTGTTCCGTACGTTAACAAAATAATAGGACTTTGGGAGCAGTGGTCAGGGAAAATAAGAGGCCTGTACTTTAATGTTTTATTTGATAATCTTTCCTGCAGGTGTCAAAACTTTGTGGCAACACTGGTCTGATAAATGATGAGTTCCCTACCGGGGTTGACTTGTCCCGGGTCTGTGCCGTTTTCCCCGGTCTGTGTGGAGGCGATGGCCATGGGTCGGTTGTATCCGGCGCGCACCTGCTCCACCGTCCTCTCGTCGTGCCGCGTCCAGAACGTCGTTCTCAGCAACTGCAATCAGTCAAAGTGTTGCATTTATTTCTTTTTTCTTTTTTTTCTTTTGTCTTCTTTTTTCCAGGTGCGTCATTAGAAAGAGAACAGGTCGGCAGGGAACGAATTGAATGACATTAAGTACTATTTTATCATTAAATTATGTTCTGCCTTGCTGAACTGTCATACCAAAATATAGAACTTTAATTTGTGATACACCAATATTAATTTTGTATTATTTCTGTAATAACAAAATTTCATGTTGTGATTGTATTTTCAAGATGGCACAGAGTGATATTCTTAACACGAACACAAAAGATTCTTTTGAATTAAATTCTGTAAGATCTTACGTATTCTTCAGGGGGCGGTTTTGTGCACCAGGAAATAACTATTGTGACGAGGGTGGTGAGGAGACACAGGAACAGCGAGTAGTACATGTACTGGATCTTCAGAAACTCCATTCTGTAAGATAAAGGTTGTCGCGTTAAGAACCAAAAGATTCTGGATAGGTTCAGTATAGCTCCTGAAATTACTATCAATTTGAAAATGTATAAGGCAAAAGAGTAAACATTCCACGCTGTACTTTTGATTTGTTATTGTTTCAAAATTTCAGGGGTTTATTTACAAGCAATATTTGAGTTATTCTGCTTCTAGGTATAAGAGGTTCACCTTGTTAAAATTTGTTTTTGGAAAAATGTACTTGTAACGTAGTTTTGCCACATTATTTTATTTTATTTATTTCATTTGTATTTCTCATTCCAGTTGTTCAAAAACTGTTCTTTTTCCTTTTTATCAAAAACAAATTAGATCTACATTATAAAAGTTTCTGTTAACCGTGCCTTGAAACTAGCCAACAGGCTCTGGGAGAGACGACGGAGCCAATTGCTTACTCGAGTTATTGGGGAAAGTTTGTTATGTACAAACAATTTTGCCTGTCATCCCTAGAAACAGAATAACTAAAATAATTGTCTCAAACCTGTCATCTTCTTCTCCGCACTCACTTGGAGCAGGATAAACGAAGATAAGAATTAATCGCATAATTCCCGCAACAAAACCGGCCATTAAGCCCCAGAAGGCGCCCTGCAAAAACACCAATGATAAAACAGAGGGTACCAGTGGCGCCATAAAAACAAGAAATTATCAATGATAACGTTACAAATTTTACGTCCGAAAAGTAGGATACTAATGGCTCCAGAAAATGGACTCTTTTCCAACAAATTGGATTTCATTTAAAGCAGCTCTTGAAATTTCTATCAGTTTTGGAACGATAGTACATCAAAAGCACAGCGTGATATTATTATTTTATTTCCTCTTTTGTTCTGTCTGTTATGAAACTGATAGGAATTTCAGGAGATGAACAAAACGATTTTTATACCGTTTCATTGCATCCAGACCAGAGTAAACCCAGCATGAAGACACAGGCTACTTGTGGCGCGAGGTAGTTTGTCACCTCCTGTATGTAGATGAAGACCTGTCCTCCCTGTGTCTGTGTGACAACAGGTACCCACGCAATGGACACGCCCACCATTACCACTATGAATACCCTAAATATCAAACATACTTTTGGTGGCAACCGTCGTAGTCCCTAATTTGGGACAAGTACACAACAATTTGTGGGGCTATTACTACCCCTGTTTTGGAGTGGCTTCAAGTCACCAACTCGGTTGACATGGCTGGCTGGGACCTTTTCTCGCGATCTTAAATTATTTACCGTGGTTTCATAGTTAAGTGATGGTATCTTGAATTGCCATACAAAAGTATGGGAATACTTCTTTCCCTGCTGTACACGCTTGTACCATTTGGGTGAAATTTTAAACCAACGTAATAAGCAAGCATGTATTGGTAACTGTAAATGCAAAATTATAAATACACTCTGCTATACTGAATTATTAATTTTTAACTGACCTGCCAACGATCATCTGTTCCCTCACAGAGCAGTGTTTTCTGAGCCTCTTCCAGATATCAATAGTAAAGAGAGTGGATGCGGAGTTGAAGATAGAATCCAGATCTGACATCAGTGCAGCTACTATCACAGCCATCATCAAACCTCTCAAACCTGAGTGATAAAAAATCAGTCTTGCAAGAAATCACACTGATGCTACCTTTCTTTGTGCAGCTTTGGATTTCAAAACTCTAGATCAAAATTTGGTGATGGAATGGGGATTTTTCACACAAACCTGATGGCATTATTCCCAGCACCAGCTTCGGATAGGCGATGTTAGAACAGCCGGATCTGCTCTGACAGTACGATTCACACTCGTCTGGATCAACACATCCGACAATATCTACAAAATATAAATGGGTAAGTCAGGGAAGATGTCGTACACACCAATCTCAGCAGCACACAGCTTTAGAGCTGTCACGACACTGGATGTAATCAGTGTTTTTTCGTATTTATTTTCGTTTAGCCAATTTGGTAAATTATGCTAATTGGGCAAACAAAACTAATTAAGATAACTGATTAAGTCCATGGCCGTTAAAGGCTGAAATCATTTTATTTCTATTAGGTAGCTTCATACAATAGAAATGAAGAGGATTTCAACCAAGATTGCCTTAAATGTACGTTTTGGTACTTTAGTTGGGCTTTTTCATGAGGTCTACACAAACTTATGCAAATATCATAATCTATCAATATAATGCCAATAGAGTTTCATGCTGGGGTATTATGCTCCTCAGTAGTCGGGAATGAAATTCAAATGCTGTGGGACGTTTAAAAAATTATAGTAATCAGTCAGGGTAATCAACCAGAGATGACCGTCAAACTCCTCGTTTTTAAACCCAGAGTCACCAACCAGGAGTTCCCCTAAATATTCTTGCGCGCTGGTCCCAGGTGGGAGATTGCGACATTTGCCTCACAAACTTTAAAAAGCCGTATCCTACTTGGGTACAGAACTCTGCTCATCATTCCCGGCATGACCATGATGAAGAGCGGCATGATCTTCATGAATCCTGCTAGAAGCGTGGCTCCCTGTGCGTGCGACAGACTCTTAGCGGCCAGAGCTCTCTGAACAATCACCTACAAAAAGAAGGACGAGCTAGTAATAAATTTCGTTACAAAATACCCAATATATGGGGATTTCGCACTAGAAGATGCCGCCGTCTATGCATGCTCCATAAGGCATTAATGGGGGATTCTCAATTTGCGACAGACACTACGACCATGCTCCTTCAAAAACAAATATACTGGGTGTTCTCTATTGTAGGCCAATACGTACTGGTCAGGAAATATCTTGAAATTTCTAGGGACCGTATTTGCAGGCTGTTTCATACCTTACACGTTGAAATAAATGCTTCTGGAGTAACGCAGCCGAAATTTCAAAACATTTACGAGGAATATTGCTTGCCCTGATCAAAATATGGGATCGGATAGAATTAGGCTCACAGCCTCACCTGATCAGAGCACCAGTACCAGATGGAGCTGGGTGTCTGGCCCAGCAGAAAGCCCGGCCACGGCATGTCGGGATCGTCCGCCTCTTTCAGCATCACGTCCCACTTGTCGCTCGGAACGTGGCACGTCTCGTTGGGAACCGTCACGTCAGGCATGGACAGCGGGTACTTCCTCCATAAACCATCAAATCCTCCAACCTCACGGAAGCCTGTTAAAGAACAAAGAAAAACGAGAGGGCCAAATGTCTTCATTTTGTGTCTATGCAAAATGCCGGATTAATATTGTATTAAATAAGTTTAAAAATATCCATTTAGTTCTTGCATAGACTCCATCTACCGTAATCAAATTACATCAAAATGCAAAATAGTTGTTGTGGTTTACCGAAAAAATACTTCCAAATTAGTGGGTAGAATTTTTTTTTTAGGTATAAGGTGTATCAATAGAACAATTAAACAAAAGATTTATTTTCCAGGCGCGGCAATGACTCACCACGAGGTGCACTCATGCAAGAGGTTGTTGTGGCGTAGTGTACTTTACACTTTCCTGTTAGTTGTATTTATGGTACTGTACTATCCAATATGACAGACACCTGAAAACTGATGTCCACAAGCCTACTATTGGAGGTCCAACTACATTTCTCACTTCTCACATACAAGTGGTTTATAGCAATTCTATTCACCTGCTAATTCCTGACAATCTAATTTGGCTTGAATTACACCGGACATTGCAATGTAAAAAAATGTTTTAGGAAGACAGTTATTCTTCTACACCACAAGTAGTTATCGTGATGACGCGTTGAACTTCCCTTCAGTAAGCTGATGGGTGTTTCTTTCTCGGGCATGAGGATGCATCACTTCACGGGTCACAAATCTAATGTACATTTTGCATTCTGGTATATACTGAAAACAAGGATTTGATCTTACCCATCCCCATGAGCACTACACCGCCTCCTAACATGAGGAAAGCTTGGAATGTGTCGGTGTACATCACAGCAGTCAAACCACCTGCAAATGAAAAGTAACATATAATCTATCAATGAGTGTAGTAACATATTAATAAGTCAAAAAGAGAGCTCAGAATGGTTTTAACGAAAGTCAATCTAAGCTACACAGCAGAAAGGCCCCTTTTAGGTATAAAAATAGACGTATACGTTTCTAATGAGAAAAGTGTGCGCGCATGTGTATCAGAAAATGTATGGTGCGCGCACTGTTGTCAAATCTTTGGAATAAACCCAGTCTAATCACGCACGCAATGCAGAAACGTATACCCCCAGTGAAAACTTTACCGTTTGCTATGACTTGATGATGTCGGACCCTTACGAATGGTGAGAGAGAAAAATATGTGCGTACAGTGGCATGTCTTGTGATAACAAACGTGTCCCTCAATATATCGATAAGGATCGGAAAAAAATTAAGTCACAATTTGTAAAACTACTTTTAAGGACACGATTAATCAAGCCAGAGATAGATCATTTTTAAAATCTGGTGTGATGTAGTTTTCAATTGTTGTGATCATATTTTGGAAAAATATGAATTTAGACTTGTTGTTCGACTAAAAGCATAGTATGCGGAAAATGAAATAAGCAGTGATAACATAGAAGAAACATTATTAATTACCCGTTATTGTCAGTATTCCCACAATGAGCAGTAAAATGAAGATGCAAAGATACAGATCCCAGCCTAAAGACTGCTGAATGAACAAGGCTCCGGTGTAAAGTCCAACCTACAGTGGAAAGGGGAGTTGAAGATCTACGCTCATTTTATGTATTTTCATGCAGCTATCTATTCGAAAGTTTCAGATCGGGAAAAATCTGTCAGAATTTTGTCTTGGATTGGCAGAGTCATCTCTCGGTGTACAATGAGCCTAAAAACGGTTTTTCGATGCGGAAAATATCGGATTCACGTCTGGAAGTATATGAATGATTAATTATGCTGAAGTCCATGGAAATAATTGTGTAATTGCATGCAATCTTTAATTAATTGATGTTGAGAAAGTGGAAAAAACTCACTGAGCATTTGGTAAATATGTACAAAATGAGGGAAAGTACAGCAAAAAACACTCTCAACCTGGACCCTCCAAATCTCTTGGACAAGTACTGTGGCATTGTGTAGGTCTGTAATGTGAAAGAAAATTTATTAACTCTTCTTTAAAACTGAAAAGAATCTGTACTTCTTTAATCATAGAATTTAGAGAAAATATTAATTGAAATATTAATCATAGACTTTAAATTTACATTAATTTATAGTAATTAAAGTTTAAGTTTATTTTTCTGAGGCACTTTACGCTTGACACTTATAAATAGAATTGAGAAACATAAAATCGAGATACTTTTTTGCCAAAAACAATACGCATAGTTCGAGTTCGATCTTTAATTTACCTGGCAAGCAATGTAGACGGGGACACAAACAAATCCCAACAACTGTAGAAGAATGAGAGCCTACAACGGATGGGCATGATCAACAATTACAACCACATAAGAAACACTCTTTACAATCTTGGAAAGGTATGATTTACGCAATAAGTCATCAGGCTAAACTGTCGTCACAATTGATCATTATTCTATTCAGAGAAGCACACTTCCAGCAGATCAGGAAATTACTATCAAAAGTTTAGCGCCCTGCAGTAATTTCATTGAATGCGCTCAGCATAATCAGAGACTGTTTTACAATTCTTTTTTATATTGGAAACAATAGAATATCGTTAATGACAGCATCATTTATATTCCATATTTTTGCATTGAAGTAGACTATGGATGTGTGTACGTGTGTGCGTGCGTGTGTGCGTGTGTGACGTACATTGAACTCCCATGCTCCGACTCCTATTCCACCAGCTGCTCCGGACCCCGCGAGTCCGATGAAGTGTTCGCTGCCGATGTTACTGACGAACAGAGAAGCTCCAACCTGTGCCACATGTAATACAGTTACATGAGAATACAAAATCTTGTGGTCCTCAAAATTAACGGGCACCAGAGAAACTAGTCATTTGTTTCTTACTTTTGTTTGTTATTTGCAAGATTTGCCCGATAAGGTAAACTAAAAAGTTAATATAAAAAAACCCGCTCTGTTGTCTACATCATCACAATGTATTCACTTCGTGATAGTGTAATGATTGTATTCATAGCACATTATTTGTCAAACTGATAGAAATATAGTCGGGAATGAAACAATACTTTAATACTTTAATGCTATAATTTTGAAGTACATACTAAAGAAAATACAGTTACCTATACTTAATTTACGTTTTCATTTTGTGTAAAACAAAATTCTCAATCTAAACGAGGGTATATCTTACCGTTACAAAGACCATCTGCCTTCCGGCTAGAAAGTACCCGGACACCGTACCCTTAGAAGCTCGGAATGACGCCTGAAATAGTTAAAATTAGTGTTTAATTCAAATGTAATTTATTCACAAACCACGATCCAGATAATGCCAAAAAGCAATGCCGTTTAATAATCTGAATGAGGGAAGTTCCTCGGATAATATTTACACCCATTCGGAGACACATCCACGCAGAGCGTCATTCTTCAGAATACATTGCAGTAAATGCACAAGGTCTGGTAATTCTTCAAACCTTTCATTAAGTGATTCACAGATATATTTTAACACAGTAATTGTTTGGATTTTCCTTCTTTTTTCAAATAGTTTTGACGTTTTAAAATTATGTTTGGGTTTTCCAGCTTTTTGCGTGATGATATCAGTAACTTATTTTGCAATTGCTGTTACAGGAAGTAATTTTCTCTTTGTAGTAGACTACTGTTGTGGATTACAACACTAAGTTGCATGTTTTAAAAACCTATGAATCAGTTTTTTTCTGGCCTTGGAAATTCAAACCATTTATAAGAGTTTATAGTGCCATCAGTACACGGAATTTGTATTAGTTTCGAAACGTCTAGAACAAAAGAGATGACATAAGAATTTCACACTGTGCTTTTGATGCGCCATTGTTTCCAAACTGACACTAATTCCGTGTACTGAACGTATTCTCGTATCATCTATCTACATTTATCCTGTTTGATATATAATCTATTCCCCATGAGCGCAATACAAAATAACGCTGTTCTTCACATCAAGAAATTCCTATCAATTTGAAACGTGCAGAACAATACAGAGAAAAAATTATTTCACGCTGCGCTTTTGATGAGCTATTGTTCCCAAGTTGATAGGAATTTGATTATACGGTCATAGAAAGAAACTCACCCTGAACGTAGTTCGAGTTACGGGGAAAGTTGCTAGGACAACCGTCTAGACAGGACGGGTTGTCTAGTACCCGCCCTACGCCTTAAGGTCATACTGGGAATTTCATGTACTGCACTAACAATCAGTACACAAAAATCGTATCATTTTGGAAACGAAGAGAACAAAGGAGAGAACGAAAGAATTTCATGCTGTGCTTTT
>JBCAUI010494948.1:0-13529 GCA_038406195.1 Haplosyllis anthogorgicola
AAATGACAGTACCATGGACAGTTATATACATTTTTCAATTTTACTAGTTGTGTAAAATAGGTAATGTAAGCATTTTAGCCAAAGGTATTTGCAGGCCACATTAATAAAAAAAGAATATTATACCTGGAATTTCACTTAAAAATCCTGGAAAAACCCAGGAATTTTGTCAGTGCCAGAAAGTGGGAACCCTGGCGAGTAATAGTGGAAAGGTTTACTCTTCCGTTGTACAAATATCTCTGTTTGAGACGATAGCCATGGTTAGGCCAGACTTCTCTTATTTGTTGGATAACGTTTCATCGAAAGAATTTTTGAGAGCGACAATCAGGGGGGAAAAAACGTATTTTGCGTTTCGGATCGAAAGTTACATAATGACATCTATTTTTTACGGTGATGTGGGTTTGTTAACGGTATTAGGCTTTTTTAATTTAATTGTTTGGATTACATTACCCACCTAACTTTGAATTGAAAGCAGTCTCTGTAGAACATTTTGCGGGTTTCGAATTAAATTCGTTGGTACATGTTGTAAGCCCTATATTTTTAGGACAACCCAGCTAAATGTACACGCATGGTCTTTATGGAAGCTCATCAAATTGAAGATAATATTTGACTTCTATAAAAAGCTTTGGTAATTGCGCAGGTCAACAAAACTAGTCGCTTTAAAGCTTTTAATAAGGATAGTGGATTCCTAGCATAGTTGTAAAACGTCATTTTTTGCGGTAACAATTTGTTTAATGGTGTGTAAGGAATTTTCAAAAAAAAGAAAAAGAAAGAAAGAAAGAAAGAAAGAAAGAAAAAGATTTGCCAAATTACATTAGGTCCCAGGGAAGGAATTGCCACCAAAATATTTCCTTGTTTTTAAATTACGAAACATTTCTAATTATTGATTTTTTTTTTCATTTTGAAATTCATGCGCTTAAATTTTAAAAATTCATTCAAAATAGTGATAAATGGCACAGTTTTCATGGATTTCTTTTACACTACAATAATATCTTGATCGTTTTTTCATAGATATACGTTCGTTAACATAATTTTACACCGGGTCGTGTTAAAACACCCGGACTGACCTAATAAAGTCAATATTTGCTTATACTTCTCAATTGTCAATTACGATCTTACAGTGAATAATTGCGGCAAACCTAGAGATATACCATAAATTTCAAGGATGAGGAAAATAAGTTTACCCGTACACTCGAGTTTTCTTTTTAAGTCGAGATTTCCGGTCATTGTTTCGCAAATTGATCATATTAACCCTTTGACAACGCGAATTAGGCAAATACTGGTACCTTGTCATTTGGCTTGTTCAGTGCTTACATTAAATTATAAAGTGATCCCCAGAAATATGTGATGCACATGTCAAATGATGTCATTGATTGTGAAATATCTAGTCGGATTCGAAGGAAATAAATTAAGAAGACACCCCAACATTTTGGACTGATCTTATATTTACAATTAAAAGAAAAGTCCATATTGCTTCTGTTAAGTCCCTTAAAATGATAAGGAAACCGCAACAAATTAGGGTCAAACATCCTTTCTCTGCGAAGAAGGGGGTCCCGTCATTTTCTGCTGGTTTGGAAGTTGGATTGATTTGCGCACATGAGTGAGCAGCTTGAAGTCTGTGGAAATCCTGGTTTTAGTGTCTGGTTCCTTTTCCTTGCAACCATGCTACGCTCGCAATGCTTTTAAGCCAAACATGAGACCCTCGATCATGAATTTGCCATTTTCGTAATATTTGTTGTTCGCTGACTTGTCAAGTACAAAATACCTCGAAAACGACAATTCGCGCACAATGTAACGACTAACAATTACGAAAAAATTTTCATTCTTCTAATCATGCGGGCCTGTAACACAGTACACATGTACTACTTAGTGTAAAGTTGATACAGTATGGTGGTAGTTGTTAACGCTGTTTGACTGCAGTACAATAAAGTATCGTTTAACCAGATAAGATTTATCGAGATAGATCCTTGTACATTTATGATCACATTATTTTGTGTACTTTTGGGGCACGTGCTTAGTTTTTGCATCGATATGAGTAATGAGATAAGGCGTACGAGTCGTTGCTGTATTTACCCTGAGGCACGCCCCCGCCCCGCCCCATTGACAGGATGCCTTGAGATTTCATCAACATATTATTTAAAGTATGTAATCACTGAAGTTAATTTTGTAAATGAGTAATATCTTAAATATGTGAATAGTATCTGCACAAATTCTTGTCTAGACGTGATGAAATATTGGTGATTGGATTTTATGAAAAGAAACACCCCATTACATTTGGTCTTGACATTGGGTTCTCTTCTAGGATAAATACGGTACATTAAATTGATGGATGCTGGCAGCCGTGCCTGTTGTAGCGTAACGTCACAGCACAAGGCGCTAATTCCTATTTTGTCTCCAAAGATCTGTAAAGTGCAGGGTAGAAAGGAAAATACGGAATTTTCAGTCGATTACTGTTGAAAAATATTGCATTTGATTCGTGCGTTTTCACTTAGTTAAACATCAGAACAACCAGTGTGCGTTTTTTTATCCGCACCATATTCACCTCAATATTTCTCCCGTTGGAGACAAAGTGCCACACACGTTGCGCAAAATTAGTGTATTCTTATTTGGAACAACACATTGTCGAAAGGCAGCTGACCAGAGAGTGTGCCGTACTTATTAAGTTATTTCTCCTCATTATTGTCGTTATTTATGGCCGTACATTGGTGTACAGACCGTAAGGAGATGAGAGCCGGTGTGGCCTGTGGGCAAAGTGAGTGCAAGTTGTGAGTTGGGCGGACACTCTGATGGTTCATTGTTAAGGTGGCTCCGGACAAACGGAGCAACGAATAAATTAATGAAAAATTAATTTATATTATTTTCTTCAATTTTTGAAGACAGCATCATTGTATTGTCACTTACGTAGATCATGCAAGGTTATAGTGACCACCCTCGTTTTTCATGCAGCTATTTGGTTTTGTATTCTTAATGGGTGAATTATTAATTGAAAAAATAATTTAATGCAGCACAATCCCAAACGACCTTAATTGAGATTTTCTCTTTTGCATGCAAAACATATTTCAAGTGGCGCTTATTACACTCCAAATATGCATGTTTGTCAACATGTCGATTGACTGATCTGAATCAATAATAAGGCATAACAGTTTGTAGATCCAGGCTCTTGCCTTCATTTTAAAAGATCTATTGCATTGGGGTTTTTTTTACAAAATAGTTACGAAGTATCCTTTAACAGTTGATTAGATTAGGTTAGAGGATGTTTTACAATATTTGACCTTTACTCGTCCGAAGTTAGCCCACACAAATACCTACACAATTACGAACACACACACAAACAGGCAATCAAGATTTTAAATATTCAGCATTCCACAGTCATTGTACTTTATGTATTTCTATTTAATTTTATTTTTATTTTTACGATTACTATCTCAGGTCTTTTGTTTAACAATTGTACAACTATTTTGTGGGGCCACTGGTATCCGTATTACAGTCTCAGTTTGTACCTGAAACGATGAAGATAAAATCACAAGTTTCACTTTTAGTAAATTAATAAATTGTTGATGCTTCCCTATTTTGTAGAGAATGTTCTTCCTGCAAGTGAAGGATGGCATCCTCGCCGATGAGATATACTGCCCTCCAGAGACGTCCGTCTTGCTCGCATCTTACGCCGTACAGGCCAAGTACGGAGACTACAACGTAGACGTGCACAAATCCGGCTTCCTCACGAACGACAAACTCCTACCTCAGAGGTAATGAATGGTTAATAATAAGTGGTGAAGCTAGAGTGCTTCGTGAATTTCTGCCTTAAATATAACTCTTCACCATGAATTCAAAGAATAGCATTGAGAAGAGCGAACGTTTCTTGCACTCCATCTCCTTGAATCTGGCAAAGGTTATGGAAGCTATAATATACTCCCTCAATAATTAACATTGCTAATGAAGCCCTTCCAAGCGTTTTCCTTCGATACTGCCATTATGTACCTGTGCACTGTCTGAACAAGTGACGACGGTTGTCGTGCTTTTACAGAATTGTAATGTGACATTTTATTATTTTCCAGGGTGATAGATGGACACAAATTGAGCAAAGATCAATGGGAGGAGCGGATAGTTAACTGGTATGCAGAACACAAGGGAATGCTCAGGTAATATGCTGGAAAATGTGATTCAGTGATTTGTTATCAAGTTAAAGAAACAGGGTAAAGATAAAATGAAGGTGGAAAGTAAATTTCTAAGTCCTATAAATCTGTAAATGACGTATTTCCATTTATTTGTTGCAGAGAGGACGCTATGATGGAATACTTGAAAATTGCACAGGACTTAGAAATGTACGGTGTAAACTACTTTGAAATCAAGAACAAAAAGGGAACCGTGTTGTGGTTGGGAGTAGACGCGCTCGGTCTAAACATATACGAAAAGGAGGACAGGTAAGCACTACTAACAAATGTATTTCTTTAATGAACAAAGTTAGGTTTCATTGTCATAATAGTACGGTGAACTTGGACATTATACGCACTTGTGTACGTGTTCGAAGTATTTGGAAATCACCCGATTTTGCTGCAGCGGCAAATGTAACACTGCTGAGTAACTCTGTGGCATTAAGTTTGCAGCGTAAGTAGAATCAGGTGATTTCTTATAGCGTATGTTCTGAGCGCAGCGTCATAATTTATATTAACACTTCAGTAAACGTGTAGGTAGGACGTAACTTAACCTCACATTAATGCATTGGCCGTAACGTTACTTCATTGTAAACAAATCCTCTGTTGTAGGTTGACACCAAAGATTGGCTTCCCGTGGAGTGAAATCAGAAATATCTCCTTCAATGACAAAAAATTCACAATCAAGCCAATAGACAAGAAAGCTCCAGTAAGTAAACCGTAGTGCTTGTGTTGAACTTTTATGTAGCCAGGGGATGTGCATTATATGTATTCCTGTTTGAACCGTGCAGTTCATAGCCAATACGTTATATGACTTTAGATGAACGCAAGATGAGTTAGGCACGATGACTTCCTTGTGAAATAAAATAGTACGATCTACTCATGTATTGCCTAATATTTACCGTACAATAAAGTATTTACATTATAATTTTAAAAAAGAGGAATACTTGACCATCTCCTGGGTGAAGTGATAGCAAAACAATCAAACTGATTGCATGGCAGTTATCTTCCTCAGGGAAACGAAATCCCCTTTTGCACTTTTCGTGATTTTGAAGGACTTTGCTTGAGGAAGTATTGGCATTCAGATAACGTAAATTGATCCGAATAAATGTTCATCGTTAAAAGCCGTCAGTTGTAGTGAAGCATTTGTGTTGCAAAAGCATAAATGCTATTATATTTTACAGGATTTTGTGTTCTACACGTCGAGATTACGAATCAACAAGAGAATCTTGGCTCTGTGTATGGGTAATCATGAACTGTATATGAGGAGACGCAAGCCCGACACGATTGAGGTCCAGCAGATGAAGGCGCAGGCACGGGAAGATCGACTTGCCAAACAAGCCGAAAGGTTAGTCAGGCTTTCAACTTTTTTATTTTATTTTATTGTTTGGATTACATTTCCTGCTGCACTTTAAAATCGGGATTCAAAACAAATAAATAAAATAAGTAAAAAAATTTAAAATTAAAAAATCAAATAACAGGTGGAACATGTCGCTGATGGCAAATATTGTCACCTCAGACGTGTCAATGAGTTTCGTTACGAGTTGATTGAAAAAAATTTAAATTTCATGGATATTCATAAAAAAAGCCTTAGTCAAAAAATATTACTGAAATTTGTACCGGGAACAAATTTGTTCTTATCGTATATTTAAGTGAAGTATCAACCCTGAACAAAATTACTCCTACATAAATTACTCTTACATAAAGAAGTGAAATGTAAAAGCTGAACAAAATTTTTCTTATCATTTAGAATTGATCCTGTGGACAATCATGTATAAATGCTAAATTTAATCAAAATCTGTTTTAGAGCACAATTACAGCAGGAAAAGACAAGACGAGAAGAGGCTGAAAGACAGGCGAAGGAATTACAGGATAGGCTGAAGGCTTACGAATCAGAAATGGACGAATACAGAAATGGTAACGCAAATACATTATTTTGTTATTGTCTGTCGAATGGCAGAGTATGTGGTCTTCAGCGTGAAAAAGTGACAAAGATAGAAACCAAGACAAAACGAAACAGACGATAACCATCAAAATAGAAACCAAGACAAAACGAAAATGTCTTCTTGCTGTTGCCATGCTTATGGCGTCATTCGGCAACCACATGACGTTATGGTCGACGTAACGACTTTTCTATGTTATTTGTTTTTATTATATTTAACATTTTGTTCTATTTACATTCTCTTCTGTTGCATCAATGCTCAGCCATTTTGTAGGGCAATTGGTACCCCTCTTTCTGGACTTATGGAGGTCTCCGTCATTGGAAAATGTCTTGTATTCTTGAAAACTATTATTTCTTACAAGCCTAATATCTTTCTAACAGAGTTACAAAAATCACAAGGTTTGACTCTTGAGTTAAAGGACAAGCTTCAGGAAGTAGCTGATGAGAAGTCCTCACTGGAGGATGCCAGACATCAACTCGAGGAAGCCCAGAGAAACTTGGAGGATGCTGTAAAGATGGAACAGTCGGAGCGTGAGCGAATAGTGAGTGTCAAAAGGGTTGTTAAACAAATGTCCCCCAGGAGAAATTTGGGTATCACAAACTTAATTCAGGGATACAACCATGCTAATGATTTTGACATGGGTGTAAAATTCTATGTAATGTGACCACTGGAGAAGCAGTATTTCTCGTGTGCAGTGTATGCAGAAGATTATGTTTGGTTTGCCGCCAATATTATGCAGTATCCTGCCATTGATGTCAGTTTTGTTACGAAAGGAATCTGTAATATTCATGTTCATTTTATGTCTTCTACTGCTTAAAACGGGTATTTAGACTACGAGCATATATAAATAAAATGCTTTTGTATTAAAGGAAGCCGAGGCTCGCGAGGTACAGCGAATGGTAGAAGAGAAAGAGGCTGCTGCACGTGCAAAGGAAGAGGAAGCAAAGCAGCTGCAGGAGCAGCTTGAGGAAACTCGTAAGAACATGGAGGAGCAACAGCAGGAGCTGCAGGCTGCGCAGGAGGCAGCTAAGGCCGCAGCCATAGCTCAGACTAATTCTACAAGTCATGTTGTCCACACGACACATGTGGCAGAATATGAGATGAACGAGGATGCTGATGAATATGGTAAATTAATTTTTGGTTTATTTTCATCACGTAAAAAGTAGATAGTATCCCGAATTAGCACGCTGCTACTTACTTCGCACAGAGAGCTAAAAAGGATATGTAATCTGTAAAGTGAATATGTACTAGTCTGATCTCGATTCTATTCTTTGGATGGTATTTTGCTATTTTTCTCACTATTCTGTGTGAACTAAACTATCTCTAAAACTTAACTGTAAATATAACACTTCTTCCTATCCCAAAAGCTTCCCGCAATGGTATTGGTATTTCTTAATTGGTAATTTAGACTCTAGTGAATAAGATAAGATGAATGTGTAGCGCAAACTGTTGGAACTTTTCAATAGCTTGTAACATTACTGTGATATTATTTAAATTTGAATGTGGACTTTTCCGGCCAAAAACTCTCAGAAGTTTCCACTTCCTTTTCCGAAAAAGAAGGGGGAATGAAATAGATCTATGTAAATTTCAAAAGCTATTTTCACTTCATATTGTCCCATCGTAAATATCATTATATTCTCTGGGTTATTCTTCTTGCTGAATTGCGAGACAAACTCACTAAATAGTTATTAGTTGCGCATGCTAAACCTTTTGTAATTTCATGTTTCTGTCGCAGACTTTTGTCATATAGTATTGATTAATTGTATGCATTTTATATTAAGCTCCGTTTTCATGCTTAATGTACTTATGATTTTAGCAGGAGTAGTAAACGGTAAAATGTTGCTTCGAGAATAGTACTTACGATATAATTCAACATTTTGATATTAGTTGTCTTCATATTTAAAATTTATCATTAAATGCGTTATTTATATCATTGCGTTGTGTCATTTATAACGTGTTACTGTTTGTGCGATTGTATTTGGTCCACTTGTAATATGTGTCAGCCACCTTTTTTGTGACAAGATACAAATCTTTAGAAAATTTACAGAATCTAGTTCACATCTTTAAAGTTTGATGGCACACACTTACACTAGTAATATGATAGAACTGTATATGTCCGGATTCTGTATGTAGGATCGATTCAACGTTCTAAAATTTCTGCGCTATCCATTTCAGGTGCTACACTATCCACAGTTGAGGGTCAGGAGCATTTGCCTCGCCCAGAGGAGGAACGAATTACTCTAGCAGAGAAGAACAAGAAGATGCAAGACCAGCTCAAGGTAAGAAATCCGTAGAACTTAAGATCTACAGGACTCTGTAATAATACATGGTTATAACCATTTTGAAAATACCTCATTGCTTTAGCAACGAAAAAAAAAAAAAGTTTGAAAAGCTAAATCGGGAGGGGGGGGGGGGTTACCAATTGTAAATGATCTAAATGTTACAGTAATACTGGAAAAGGCCTCACTTAGATTTACTTGGTGAAAACGCTCAATTCTCTTACATCGTTTGCCCTACTAATAAAAATAGGAGACCTGAAGTAATGAATGCTACAGACACTTAATGCATCCTTTATTTTACAGACACTCAGTGAAGAGTTGAAATCCAGCAATACACAACAAACGAAGAACGACATTATCCATCAAGGCAATGTTGCACATGGGCGCGACAAATACAAGACACTCAAACAAATCCGACAGGGCAATACCAAGCAACGAGTCGATATGTTTGAAGCTATGTAAAACTCGCTTATGTTGCCTGGAGCCTGCCTTCACGATTGGTTGCCTGCTCCTGCCACCGATTAGTATGTTACATTATACAATTGAGTCATTTGTTACAATTTGTACATTACAATGTGAAAAAGAGTGGTTATCAGTTGTTGACCGTAAAATCTTGTTCTTTTGTGTACGATTTGTAGAGTAATGAAGTAATTTTTGATTGGCTATAATACAAAAATGCGATTGATACCACGTGACACTACACCTGTTAGAGGAAATTTCACCAACTAACCTCTCGAGTCACTGGATTACAGTTCTGTTTCGGATTAAAAGAACGGGTAATTCGTGCAAGCTAATACTATATTTGTGATATATTACGACATGTAAGTGGGACCAAGTAAACTTGACAATTTATTGTTTTCCCAGGTTAAGTAAAATGACAAAATTCGAGAATGTCAGTAAAGTTGGTATTTACTCAGAACCACTGATAACCACTTCAAAACAAACAAGTGATACATATGGCGGGCAACCAGTCACCAACTATTTTTATATCATGTTATTCTATAAAAAAATAAATAGATTATTAAACAAAAAAGATGAGTATACGTCCAGCAGTCATTTATGCATTCTTGGGTTCTATGTAAACACAATAGATGCTAGAATTACGCTGAAATGTGATAGAATGATATTTTTGAGTCATGGATCTCACATGATGACACAATATCTCACTGATCTTAAGTTATTTGGTCTCATTGCATCTTTCGCCACAAGAAAGAAACAATTTCTTTTGAACGAAACCGCAATTAATGGCGAGGACAAAAGCAGGCTGATTAAAAATCTTTTATTACGTAACCAAACTGATTTTTTCTTTTTATCTAATATCAGAAATTTTGTCATCCGTTTGAGTTATTGTGTCCATGTTGAGAAAACTAGGTAATGATTGGGATGGTTCGCTCATATCCATGTACAGAGCACCTATTGTTATTTGTCTTAGATTAGGGAAATAAATTTATGAGGTTAAGTTGAAACATATTGACATGTTAATAATTCTTCCATGTAAGTTTTTTCTGTTAATGTAGAGATAATTTTAACATGTAGCGTTCCACAATTTATTGAATCTTTGTTGAAAAAGATTTCTTTCAGTATTTGTCACCTATCTGTTGTCATGCCTCATTCTCTTACGTAACAACCAAATGTATCAGTTTAGGGCTTACTCACACTTGTTTCTGAGCGGTTGGACCAGCGGTTATCAGAAATAAACATTTTCGTAGTCAAAATACAGCGATCTTATGGTATATTAAATAACGTAACCGTTTCAACTATGGTTTAAAGCATTTTAAATGATAATGGGCGTTCGGCAGTTTCTTTTTGGTGGAAAATGAAAAACAAATTTCGCTAATAATATTTTCTACTGCTGGTCTGGTGCAGTATGGACTTCTTGTCTTGTTATCATGATTAATCGATTAGTGCTTAAGATAATTTTAAACAACTCCTGCCACTGTCATTTACTCACCGATATAAAGTATCACTAAAACCTTTGGTGTACCCAAAATAGAAAATGATTACGTTCACACAGAACCAGTTTGGTTTCCCAGTTAACTTTTCCCAATGTTGAATACACAATAGTGATTATACATTGTGTTATTTACTATATTTTGACTTGATGCAAAAAGAAACATGATATAAAATGACTTGCAAATCCAAGAATTGTGCCAGTTTGTTGATCTTGTCTATTATGGGATTCTATTTTGCACAAATTACACACGAATTAATAGGTACCTTTGTCCGCAAAATATTTTGTTGATTGTGACGGACAGTACGGATAATACGGGGGACGTTTACATATTCAATCCGTTTACATGTGACTAATGTCCAGTGCTAAGTTACCTGAACTTAGAAATGACAATAATATTACATAGTGCCTCGAATATTTCTTGTTGCGAAGTTGTTATATTTGATATGGAGGGACAGTTTATGGAAGAAGGTACCTATTCATACGTTGTCATATTTAGCTGTTGCAGTTGCTTTACTGGTTGCATGTACAGTACGTAGGATATTTTATAAAATTCACAGGACATGAGAATAGAAGTATTTTTAAAATGTATCAGACGTGTATTTTAGGTCACAAGTTACTGTTATGGCCTCGGCAAGCTGTGTGCCATAGGACAAATTTTGCTCCAAATCACAAAATGGGTATTTTAGTATCTGCAGCTGGTCATGACAAAAGTAGGACCTAAAATTTAGTTTGACACTTAGTAAAAATAATTCTACACGATAGTTTTCTGTATATACAGTGTGGATATATTTTGATACTATAGTGCTTAGAAATTGTTATAAATAATGACATGAAAAATGAGGATGCTATACAAAATGTACAGTTTTTCAACTCCATTGTGTAACAGAATTTACATAACGGTGCTTAATTAAGTTAGCCAGCAAGTGTAATTATTTGAATTAAAATGGGGAATTACATGTTGCGAACTCATAGAAACGTTTTTGAGAGAAATGTATTTGTACAAAATGCCTTATATACATGCAAAAAATAACAAACCTAAAACGTTTTATGTAATCACATATCCCATTTCCAAGTTACATGAAACCCTAACAACCAAATTTAGAGTGCACGCATTTTATTCCTAGAATGATCTCTTGTTAATTTTGTTGTTTAGTGATAACTTTGCATTCCTTACAATGTGATTCGTTACTTATTGGTTAATGCTACTATATTTCTTCTTGTGCACAAAATTCACAGCCGTTTATGCTACTTGACAGTTCAGTTCTGAACACTGAAATTTAGAAACTTGGAAATATAATTTTAATTAACAAGATATCCTGGGGATAAAGTTTTTTCCCAATCTGGGTAGTTTTGTAAATAATAACACTTCTGGACACAACACAAATTGCTCAAATATTTACAGTGTAAGACCTTTGCTAGCATTGATGGGTACTGTTTGGTACCAAATGTATTTGCTGTTTCCAAGGCTTGTATTATTTTTAATAACGCGTTATATTAGAACGTGTTGCAAAATGATGCAACATATCCATATAGACTGCACAAGCAGACAATCTCGGCACCCTATCACACCCCACCTCCTTGCTAATTTCCATAAGCATATGTGTAACATTTTGTATATTACATGTAGTTTTTACTGAATTGGTTTAGTAGTGAACAACTAAGAGCCTACAGTTTTCATAAGAAGATAAAAGTGGGTAATTTCATGAATTAAACGAAAGCTAAATGTGTAAATTAAAATTTTTGTATTATTAATTAAGCTAACACACACGTTAACAAAGTGATGGTTTAGTGAACTAATTATGTTAATTACAGTATATATATATATATTGCACAAAAAAAAAGGAACACGACACGAAATAGATAAATTATTGTTGGGAGTTGCTGTCGTTTTGGCCACATACAAAATGATATTGTAAGATACAAGATACAAGACAATAAACATTTAAACAATCAACGAACTGTTATTCTTCATTATGCATCTAATTGTGAAACTTTTTGGTGAACCAATTTTATGAAGTTGTCGGTACCCTTTGTTTGGGACCCGGGAGTGGATCTGTCTCGCTTATGTGAACTTTATGGTGGAAGTTTTAATTTAGAACAGTTTTGTGAGTCAACCCATCTGCTGCAAATTTAGTGAAATTCCGGGCCCCTGCTTAAAATGATCCAAGCAAATTTTGGCAAAGCAAAATATACATTTCTTATATTTCACAACGTTTCTTTATTGAAGCGGGAATCTAGCATAGCAGCTATGCTGCCATCTGGAGTCAAGAAGCAGGAAAATCATTCTCGCTTCTACCGGAAATGGACGATGGCCAGACCGATTGTAAAAACATGCAGATAGTTTGTGATTGTTTATGCTTATTTTAAGCTGTGTCATACTTCCAGAGTAATACATTTCGGTAAAACATATTCCACAGTCTTTAGCCTGTACAGTTTTAATGTAAAATAGGTGTGCCGCAAGTTAGATGAACGTGTGAAACTTTAGTAAAAAATAGCTTTTCAAAGTCCTGGACTTTACGAAAAAATCTCTATCCCTTACGAGAAGATCGCGATCACTTACTTCCAAAAATGAATTATTCATGAGGTATTTCGGTGATGTCATCGGACTGTACCGTGATTGGATGAGACGTCACATTAGAGTCACGTGGGGTAGCAATAGGGTCCCATTGGGCAATGGAGATCATGTGACAAGAAAGTGGGGTTTTTTCCTCCACCTTGCAGTGTGGCATGAAATCTATGTCCCACCATTGCTGCCATATTTGACTGTGAACAAAACATCAGAAAATGGTAAGAAAAAGTGAAATAAGGAAATAAGTCAAGTGTCAGGTATGTTAAGATAATGCATAGCCAGGTAGTTAAGTACACATAGCACAACATGAGTGGTGAGAAAGAAGGTATTGTATTTGTAGCATATATCTGACCCAAAAGCATAAAGTTGCATGACATGCATGTTGCCCCAAAAATTGAAATCAGCCCAAGAAATGAAACAGTTTATTATGTAGAATAACTGCCCCAGAGACACAGGATGAGATCATGTTAAGGTCTGAGCCTGGGGCAGCAGAAGGTAACTGAAATTCCAGTGCAGTTCACACTAATGTAATTGTAAATGCTGAAGCATGCCTCCTTGCCAATGGTAAAGTTTTCTTAGTCTAAGGAAATAACACATTGCAGCACAATATAGGTTAAGATAAGTTTAAGTATTTAT
>JBCAUI010495059.1:0-13528 GCA_038406195.1 Haplosyllis anthogorgicola
CCATTAGAGTCTTTTCACTTTTCAATACGAAAAGTAATCCAGATGCTCAAAATTTGATTAAACTTAATGAGATCATATTCAAACATTTAAGTCTAGAATTATGTTATGGGATGGAGTGTAAATGATGCCCATACACACTGAGATATCTAACTTCAAGATTAAGTGATTTTGTTTCAGTTGTGAATGTCACGGAAATTTATGTGTAAACATTACCAAGAAGTACAAGGAAAAGCTAAATTTCATTGCGAATTTAAAATTATTTGTAAATTAATTCAAAGCAGATGTGCTTCATGGTCTCTGTCCCGTGTGAATGATTATCCCAAGGGAATTATGACCAAAATATAAAATGGGTGCCAGTGGCTCTAATGGAACGGTTGTGGCCGGTACCGAAAATAGAACTGCGATGTCTGACACAAAAAGAGACAATGGATATAAGGAAAAAACAAAAGAAAATTGCTACAACTACCTGAAACAGATAGCAACACCATCTTGTTCAACCTTACCTTATTTTATTCCAAATGCTCTTAGATCGCCATGTGATTTTCGTATTGTATTTATTGTTATCTCTAATTACCTAGGTATCTAATCAAAACTATGACAAGGAATTAAGAGTATTATAGGTTTAATTAGAATTAGAAGGAGTTTCTTCACGTTTTTTACCATACGGAATTCACGTGCCCCTTCCACTAGGTTTGTCTCATTTTAAGCGCTTCTTGTCACCGTGTTTATTTACGTTGTTGAATGGATGAAACCAAATATAAATTAGGAAACTTGTGTATGCTTAGAGTAACAATCTCATTATGTGCGTGTTGCCCTTCTGTGCACTCCTTTTTTTGCACCACCCTATCTTGAGGTGCGGAATATGGTAACCAAAACATTCACAAAAGTCATCATAAACTGGCCATAAATAAATATATATTCATTCATAGACGTAAAAAATCATAGTTTTCTGAAGTATTTTGTTTTTGTTGAGACATGCCTATTGGCTACACGGAGCCTGTTATACTTAAATGAAACTAATTCATACCAGTAAGTGTGAAATATATGCCAAAGAAGAATGTCCTGTTTAATTGTATCTTGATTAGATAAATATTTATTTTTGATTGAAAGACCAACCATAAAAGTCAAAGTCAAAGAAAACTGTCACAAGATAAATTGTGACCAGGACATTGCTGAAGCAGGCACAATTTAGTTACTGCTGGTGTGAATTCCACTTGGTTTGATATATTGACATTTTTATACTCGTACGATTCTGTAAATTTTACGTACATCGAATGTCTTCTTTTGACAATTCATTTGAAATCATTATCAAATGCTGCCACTTTTACTGTCAGAACAGCTCTATATCTAAAACGTACAGCTGTGCTGCAAATTTTTTGTCGCTTTGGCAAGACATGCATGTAATAAAGATTAAAATTGTATGTTCGCAGAACCAATTCGAAACGCGAAATATTTTCCCTAAGGGACATTACTATTGATCTTCACCATAAACTACTCAGGTGAAAAACATTTGATTGTGAGGGAGTTTATTACACCGATAAAGTACAATACAGAAATATTGATTGCTGAAAGCTCTAAAACTCTCAATTAAAAGAAACATTTTTCACGATGAAAATGGGGGACATAAGTGGTACCAGGGAGAGCAATAATAAGCTTCAACGCAAAAACATTGATCGAAGTGAACTTTGATTTTAATTTTTCGTTATTATTGGTGTCCATATTTTTCGATGGATTCATTTTATTTGGCGCATTTGTAACTGAGGCATTGGTTTTATTACTACTTATTATGAATATTAAAATCCATGTTTAATTGTGTACCATGTTTATTCTAATTTATAACTTGTAAAGTTATCAGTAGATCTGACTGATTGTATCTTTGAAGTTAAAAGCAGAAATTGTCAGCAGGAAAAAGAAAGGTAAAATTCATTGCTTTACAGCTCACACAGCCCATATCTCAATCAGCGTTCAGATTTAAAAACACGAAATAGCCTACTACTTATTTGGACTCATAAAGTTTATTTGGACTCATGCGGTCATAGTCATAGTTCTTTAATGTTTAGAAAAAAAACCCTCGAATGTGTAACTATCCCGTCATAATTCTAATAGAAAATCCTTCGGTGCAAGACGTTACACCGATCATGTCCTCCAGTCAAGCAGACCAGGACAACAGGCAATATATTAAACAATATCAATTATTCATAATGTACAATATTGAAGTGACATGGTTGCGGTCTGACCATCCAATCACAACACGAAGCCACGTTCGTTCTTTTCCTTCAATATTAGGTTTGCAATAATGTTGCCAATTATTTTTCGCGTATTCCGCGACATGTAAATACAACAATGCGCAGGTAACAATTAAAACAATAAAGGTACGTGTACTGGTATTAGTCTTGTTAAAACACTGCATATTAGGGATTCAGACAAAACTCGAAATCTCTTACTGTTTCCAATATTTCATTTTGGCATGCTATACAAAAACACTGGAATTCCAGCTGATTATGTTTTAAGCTGCATTTAGGTGAAGCCAGCAGTGACATTACATTTAATAAATTATGGATCATAATGGGCAGTTGTTTGTGTTATGTGATATCACCTGGCGTTGGATAAATGAGTAAAATGACTACATTGATAAGAACACTGGCGACGGCTAAGATAATAATTTAAACGTGTAAAATAAGTTAAAATAGAAAGTACTTTA
Organism: Haplosyllis anthogorgicola; assembly: GCA_038406195.1. Lineage (NCBI taxonomy): Eukaryota > Metazoa > Annelida > Polychaeta > Phyllodocida > Syllidae > Haplosyllis > Haplosyllis anthogorgicola. Next base: position 2,702 of record JBCAUI010495059.1, read on the forward strand.
TTACATAATGGCATGTTGGTGGTCAATTTGTTAATTGTAATATCTAACTATATAGAATCTAATTTAAGGAATTGTGTGACCATAACTATGGAAATCTGTGTTTGTTCCAAGTCTATACACAGCTTTACCATTACTGGTATTGAACGGGTTTGTTATTGTATTGATTTCAGATTAACTCTCCTATAATGGAACCATAATGGATAAGTCATCGGTGGATGCAGTCACGTGTCATATACTAGGAAATTACCGGTAATCAATTTACTTACTACTAGTATAAATCTTTTTATCAATTAAATGTTACTTTTTAAAAATAATGTGCATGTGTGTATGATACAAAGTAAAGGCTTTATTTTTATTACAGTAGATATGCGTAAAATATAAAATGTTGCTACACTAATTTTCTCAGTGAATTATAAGGTTTTATCAAAGGTGAAAATGATGTTGCGCAAATTTATTACGACAGTTTATTTATAACCATGGAAGGTTAATTATTGGCAAGTACATGGGCCAGTATCCCCATGGTGATATTAAAACAAGGTGTCGTGTTAGTGTTTACATGAACAAAGCAAAAGCCAAGCCATTGGGAGAAATTAGCAAATGTTTCTAAAATCGTAGCACAATAGCTGTTAAACATGAAATTAAAGACAAACAGCAACTCATTGACCTTTTTGATTGATCTATGCACAATTTTGTTATTTGTTAGATAGTGCCTATGTTGCTCATGATTTTTAGCCCCTTCTTTAGTTCGGCTCCCTGTGCTTGTCAGCAGACACTATGGGCAAATCTAAGTAAATCACATTGTACATTTCTTTAGTGGCGTATCAAATATAAGCAAACCGAAACTTTCTCAAAACAAAAAATGCACAGCAAGCAGAATATGTAAATGTCCTAATGAACTGATATGTTGATTGCCAGAATAGATTATTCAAATATATAGATCATTCATGTATAGAGATATTAACCTTGGGAAATTGGCTCAAGTGTTGTGAAAACTAAACCGCATTGATATGTTTCATTGATCTTAACCTTACACCTATAATGGTACTTCACAGCCACGGATGAAATATTCAAACAAAGCCTCAATATATATGTATGTTTTATAACACTAAAGTACAATAATAACAGATGATCAATTTATTCTTGCATTGAAATGAGAACACAACAGCGACTGGTATTTAGAGATTGTTACTTTAATGAAGAAGATAATCTTAACATTTATTATTATTCTGCCCTTTACCTTTTTGCCGTAGAAAATTTTCCCGGAATTTCGTTCTAGAAACTGGCTTTTATCGATCAAGTCCTTCTCTTCTCTCCACATTCGTGTCAAACAGGATTTTCTCATTAATGAACCTTGTCGTACTACTTTAATGTCTTGCATGCAGAAATACCCATGCATGCATTTTTGTAGTTCGTGTGCATTAAATTCATTGATGAATGTCTAAAACCTGTAAAATTGGTGCAAATAAGTCATAATTGACAAACAATGAAGCACCATTAAATTTTGAAAGCCGATAACACAAATCAATATTCACCTGCTCAACTTTGTGACAAAGACGTTTTACGTGATTTTTTCATCGACACAATTATTTCGTTTTAAATTTAGCTCGATATGCTTCAATAACACAAATTAGACAAACACAAGTCTCAGGGTTATCCTCCATTTGTAAAACTTTTCGTGTTTAACATCTTTTGGATGCACATGAAAATCCCATACATACAAGAGATTTTTTTTTATTATGCATTAGGTACATGGAACTGTTATTTTAGACTGATTTAGATCGACTGTTGCTCTTTGTCTTTGGCTTCAAAAAATATTTCTACATCTCTGCCAAATAAATTTTGTGAGGTCTGGGTGTGGTCAATAGTTTGTGGTCATGCATTTAGTCGAGGACACATGCGCAAATATTTGTCACTGTTCGAATGCTCAAAAAACCTTTATTTGTGTAATATTGCAAGCATTTCCTCTCAGAACATAATCAATTCTTGTTATGTATTATTCCCATAAATAACACAGCGTGGAATTCTTTTGCGCCCAAACATTTCAAATTTAGATAATTTTCTGGATCAGTATTCAGAATCTATGGATATTCTTGCTTGTGCGGTAGTAATATAAAATGAAATCTAATTTTATGGGTATGATTCCCATTCTAATCCTACGAGGCTAAATGAAAAAAAATTGCTGGTTGAGTACGTTTAAATTATCGAAAGGTTGCTGACATGAACGTAACCCTTGAATCAACTAAATTTCATGCTACTACAAGCAATCATATTGATTGCTTTCCATGCTTAAGATTATTAAGATGCATGATGTATTATCTTTATTGAATTTTGTTTATCTTTTGCAGGAATTTGAACCGATGCCATTCGATCAAGAAAATTAACTGCACGAAGCAAAGAAGAGACAGGAAGAAAATTTTACACATGAGTAACAGTGTGTGGTGAATCTATGGGTCATGGGACGACGAAAAGATTCAATGAATCAAAAACTTTTTCTAGTATCGGCATGAAACATATTCAGGGAACATGACGCTGTACCATTTATGGATCTACGCAGTTATTTGTTTAAGTATTTTGTTAATTCCTCATTTGAACACCCAAAGACAAGGTAAGAAAATGTTCTACATTCACATCGCAACAAGCACTGCAAACTTGAAGTTATCCTAGGTTTTTCTTAATTCACTCGCCTAGAAATCTACCTAAGCTACCAAATTTGGCTAACTTTCCAGACATATGAACTGTCTTATTTTACCGGTTAGACTGATTTTGCTCTTAAAACGTTTTTAGTTTATACATAACCTGCATTCATCAGGTCAAAATTCAGCCTGCACACTGAAATGGTCCACATTATTTTGAATGTATACTTTAATGACAGATTTTCGAATGAATACTGAATTCCAGATTTGTCAGATGTCAGTAAAATTACTGAACATCTCACATTTAGCTTTGATTGCAATTTAAACATAATGGCATGGGTCAATTGATATGACTACAATATTTGGTAGATTAGGAAACGAAATTAATTAAGAAAACCGCCAATGTTGTTAGGAAAAATGAAGGAGTCGATGTTACCTTTGCATTCCCCAGTTGCACATAATTCACCGTTAGGGATTCGCAATGTTCTGTCAAAATCGCTGCCTTCCAGGTAATCATCCTACAATTTGCCCTAAATGTTACACTGCTAGACATGCTTCTTTGATTCCGTGGCTAAACTTTTATCCACCCAAAACGATTTTGATGCTTCTACACACAACTACAGAACTTACGTAATTTATCGCTAGCATCTTTATGGCTCTTTATTTTTTTCTGTTTTTATTTCCAGAATGTCGGCTTCAGCGAGACGTGGTATTCGTGGTTGACAGTTCAGGAAGCATAAGAGAGAAGAATGTTCCCGGAGAGGGTGACAACTGGGAAAAATTACTACAATTTTTGGCTGATGTAGTTGATAGACTGGACATTGGAAAAGACAAGGTATGATTATATGTCATGTCATATCACTCGAATTTCTTGTCCATTGCCAGTTCTTGAATAATACACTTAAAACTTTGTCCGTAGGATTTCTAGCACGGACATTCATTTAACTGCTAGAAGTTTGAATTAAAGATGAAAGAATAGAAATAGTCATGCAATTTGAAACTGCTCAGTCATTTGGACATTAGCCACTAAAGAGACCACACCCCTACGTGAGCATACAACGCTGAACTAGTGTAAAGGTCTGGATATTCTCTGTGCAGTGACTGGGGAAGAAATGAATAAATTGGTCTGCAAAGTTTGCCTCTTGTAGGGACACAGGCTCAAGGTGGCAGACCACACAGTGAAAGCATTCAGACCTATTATGAATGTGACACTTATATTATGGCTAATTACAATACATGTATTGTCTCAATGCACCAGCTGAACTGGTGTCAAAAATGTGACATGTACAAAATCAAAGATGGTCATTCCCAATAAGTTTCTTGTGACCAATACTGAGCCACTAATCTGCCTGTTTCATTTGGGAATATGAAAAAAGTTTCTTTCATCTTGAATTTCTCCATACATGCAGTAACATACAATAACGAACAGTTGTGTTTAGCCGTATTACCATGATAGCGGTTATCATTGAATTCAATTGGATAAACCGAATACGATAAGAATATTTTACCTCTCTGTGAAGAGGGATGGTGAACACAAGTGAAACAACTGCAATTTGAAGTTCTTCAGCATACAATGCACTTGTGCATGCAATCCATTTATGCAGAAGAACTCATATCTTAGTGGGTCAATCATGTAAATAGTAGTTGTGACAATACAGGCGTGAATACGTTTATGTCAAATGTAGGCTACGGTTCATTGAAGTTTCTCCATGATTTACCTTGCGAGTGCATCCACGACATCCAGACTGCTGTTAGTAAAAATGTTCACCGTTTATCTTTTTGAAATTACTCTGAAACTGCATATAAAATAAAGAGCAAATGCAGACTAATCCGGATGGTATCAAGTATTACTTTCACATAGAAATTTAAAACATGCTTATATGCCTGTATCATCCATTACGAGAGATTTTGTCCTAACGTTGTGTGAAACGTAAGGACAGAATTGCCTGGAATAGCTTTGTCGCGTTCGGGAAGATATTATCTTGCCCATATGTGTTATTTTAGTTATCCCGTTACATCTTTTATTTACCAAAAATATAATAAGTAAAAGTTCAAAAATATCAATCTCAATAAGTTAAAACCATTTATCAGGGAAATTTTATTGAACAGAAATAACAAATCGGCAAGATAATATCTTGCTGAAACTTGACAAAGCTAATGTGAAAAAAATCACAGCACTAATGACAGTGAGGTGTCATGTCGTAATTTGGCCAATATGGCTTGTTTTGGCCAATATGGCCAAATTTGGCCTTTTGAAAACTTTTCATATGTGTTTATTTACTAATATATTCTTTTTCAAATGATGGAAAGTCTTTCATACGCTCTATTTATGGTATTCATTATTCTTTTTATGGTGATAAAAGTTCTGTAAATTACTTCAGTAAGTTTATTTGTTTAGAAACTAAATTTTGGGAAAGTGAAACTAGTTCAATATGGTGGATCATGAAACAACAATACCATGAAATGTCTTCATAACTGCATTAATTTTTTTTAAAAGAAAGTTTGCATGCTAAAATTTATTGTAGGAAAATTTTTTATTCATACTTGCAAGATCAGTATTGTCCAAAAATAGGCAATATGGTCAATTTTAGCCAATATGGTCAAATTTAGCCAATTTGGCCATATCTATGCGTGATCCCTAACTGAATGATAATGTTGTCTCCAAAACATTATAGCGACTGAAAAACACTAAACGGTGGAATTTGGGTCATTTGCAACAATACCGCACTAACAGTGTGCTCTGATATCGTTGTTCGTGTTGAGTTTGTTTTCGCTGAGTATCATGAAGTTTCACTTCTTCTGACAGGTGCGAGTTGGCGTCGTCGTGTTCTCGACACATGCAGAGAACGTATTTTATCTAAATGATTCTTATACCAAATCAGGAGTTAAAAATGGCATTGCAAGGTATGAATACCGCAGATGGTATTACAATTAATTACGTGTATTAGTTTATCACATAACGGATCTGTAGTAGTCTACGTTTGCTTACATTATTCACATGCGAATAATTCAGTATGTTGTGGGCATATAAGCAGATAATCATAAATCTTTCATCAGTGAATTCCTTTCTGCAAAATGTAACTGGCTTCCGCAAAATATAAACCCCTCTGAAACATGAATGGGACAAGCCAAAGGTGCACTTTTGAGTAACTGACTACGTTCTAAAAATTGTCATATATTAATGATTTAAAGCCTGGTGTTTTCCAGGATACCGTACATTGAAGGGTTTACCAATACATCTGGTGGACTTCGTCTCATGCGAACTGAACAGTTTACTCCAGGGCGAGGTGACCGTCCAGAGGCTCCGAACGTGGCCGTGGTCATAACAGACGCGACGTCCAACAAGGATCAGAACCAAACGATCCCCGAAGCTCATGCTGCACAAGCAGCAGGTGTCACAATGTTTACCGTTGGATTTACTGATGAAATGCAGGTACAAGATCGAGAAACATGAAATGCTTTCAAAATGTCAACGAAACGTAAAATATCCATACTTTATAAACCATTCCATTTTGAAAGAGGAAAGTTGACTGCATTTTGGTCCATGCAGGAATAACACCTTTTCATCATTCATAATGTGCCAATTTGTTTGATCTTACAGATCGAAGAACTTATCGCCATGTCTTCTCCGCCTCGAGAAGAGAACAAGAGCTACTGGTTAGCTGCCGATATGAACGCACTGTTTGGTCTAACAGAAGCACTGAGTGCCGCCGTTTGCGTGGAACAACATCTCGATGGTAAGCCTGTCCGCAATGGAACCAACGTTTATGGCAGCGATCCTACTCTGAATAGTAGATCTACCACTGCTGTCAATCAGTACAACATTTCAGGAACATTGATTAATTTGGGAACCTTTCAAAACGAAGGAATTTGATGTTGTGCTCTTGACAGGAACAATGTACAGCCTGAAACTCTATTGCTGTAAAACTGACATTTTCTGGGAATGTGGCTAAGATACGTAAAAAATGCTCAAATATTAAATTTGTTTAAAAAATTCTAGATACAGCAAATCGACTTTTGACCAATGAATGTGAGAATGCCAAAGTGGATATCGCGCTGGTAATAGACGGATCAGGATCAATCCGAGACTCGATGTCCCAGGATATACCAGGAGTAAACAACTGGGATCTCCTAAAAAGTTTTCTTCAGCAGGTAATTAACACACAGCCTTCTAACATAGGAACACCTTGAATTGTCCGCACAAAAAATAACCGCTGTCAAAGCCGTTGAGAATAATCACTAACCATCAATTGTACTTACTGGCTACCATGGCTTGGTCTGCTGTTTTCAAAATCATCATAGGCATGAAGGAAACCTTCCGCCTCTGATATAAGGAATAAAGAGAGCTGTTTCCCACTCTTTTCAACACTGTTGTTATCCTCCACTGAATGTTATTTTTTCAGTTTTTGGATGTTCTAGACATTTCAATGGATGACACAAGAGTAGGAGGTATTCTGTATTCAGATCGTGCTACACTTCTATTCAGACTCGGATCGCATACGAACAAAGAAGATATGAAAGCCGCATTGCAGGAAGTGCGATACACAGGAGGAGGAACAAATACATCTGGTGGTTTGAAGGTATAGTTCACATAAACTTCAAACTTCTTCGAGTTTTTGGAAACTTCGTTTTACCAATAAGACAAATTAGACTCATTAGCAAACTCCATGTGGAGTTGATTTTTTGATTAAATGGTTACTAAACTGTGATGAAAAGTAACAGAAACTTGTACGTTTTCATCAAATTTTAGTAAACTTGAAATCTGAAAATCAATTCTACACGGGAGTTTACTAATTGCACATTTGTTGAAGCTTTACTTTGCCTTAAAAGAGAGATGGGAGTACTTCCTATTTAGTGAGACAATTTAGGCTAGGAAAGCCTCTACCGGCTTTCGCAGCTGAATAATACTTGTATAATTTTCTTTTTAATTGTTAATTCTACCGAACCTGCCTTCAGGTTATGAGGTCGAGTATTTTCGGTGGATCACCTGGAGACAGAAGTGGTGTGAGTAACGTAGCTATTGTATTGACCGACGGAAAGTCAACTATCGACGAGAGTCAAACCATTCCATCTGCAGGTATATGTGCATCTGTCTTGGTTCGAATGGAATGATATGTTTTGTCATCTAGCCTATTAAATATTGTTATAATATACGTTTTGTTTTTTGGGGTTTTTTTTTCAATCTCTGTTTTTCGTATTTCCCCTTTAATTTTTAATGCGACGGTTACAACGAGGTTCCTCCCCTTTACCCTGCCAGCTGCCCCCACCATGAATACCCCGGCTGAGTGAGATCCGCTCAGACCAGTGCTAGGACAGCAGCAACCACCAAGCTTTGTTCCTCCAGAGTACCTCCTTTGCGGTGATAATTGTTCGTACATCAAGCCAAAACTACTGAAGGAATAAACTCGTGTGTTTTACCATTTCTTCAACAGAAGCGGCCAAACGAGACGGAATACGCATCATGACTGTCGGTATAACAAGTTCTGTTGACGAAACAGAGCTGAGGGGAATATCATCAAATCCACAGGAGAAGAATAAAAACTACTTTATGGTGCCTTATTTTGACCAATTGGACGATATTGTTGAACGACTGGCGATAGAAGTTTGTTCAGGAAATGCTCCGGTCGTAGAAAGAAGTAAGTACTATTTACAGTGTAATGCATTTTCACCAATTTCGATTTCCTTTCCAAATTTAGAAATTAGTCAAACTTAATTTAATATTCTAGGATGTGATGGTAGAATGGATGTTGTGTTCGTCCTTGATTCGTCTGGTAGCATCGGAGGCGAACATTTTGAAACGACGAAATTGTTTGTTATCAACACCATCAATGTTCTGGACATTGAAAGGGACAAGATCAACGTTGGCTTCGTGCAGTTTAGTACAACTGTAACTGGTGAAGGAGTTTACAAGCTCAACCACTTTGACAGCAGAGACGCAGCAATCGAAACGGTATCAAGAATGAAGTACGTTCGAAGTTTTTTGTACTTCTGGTTCTAACTACATTTAATCATTATTACCTCAGATAGCAATATTTTCAGTGCATCCATACATAATTAAATTTCATTAAAAATCTTTTGACTAAAGTTTTATTCACGGCACAACCAACACGGCACATGCTATCCAATATGCAGTCAGTGAAATTTTCACTGGAAGGGAAAGTGACGGAGACAGACTGGATACAGAAAATTTAATCATCTTGATCACGGATGGAGGGTCTGATGATAAAGAAGCAACTTACAATGCCGCCAGACAAGCGAAGCAGCAAGGAACTCACATAATGGCAATTGGTATGAAACAATCCGATAAACATAGTCACACACATTAATTGGTCTGCAGTGTTTAATTATTCATAAAGTGAAATTCACTTTCAATTATATTAATTAGGCTAGTGTACTTAGTAGTTGGTACTGTGATATCGTGATAAAACGCAGTTCTAATAAGAAATAACATGTTTCTCTTGCAGGGGTTGGTAACTGGGTGGATGACATGGAGATGCAGGTAATAGCTAGTTATCCAGCATCATCTAACTACATCCAAGTCGAAGGATTTGATCAGCTAGGCGGCCTTGTAGACAGACTAGCAGATACAATCTGTGACAGTAAGAACAATAACAATCATCTACATTTACTGGTTTGTGGGTAAATAGTCAAAATAGCCATGTTGGCTGTTAGTAGAGAACAGTACATCTATCTCTATGTTTTTGTTTCCTTTTTTTTTTGCATTTTTGGAATAAGAAGTCATGAGTCTATTACTTTGTTAATAGATGTGGATGAATGCAGTAGCAATCCTTGTGTAGCCGATCAAGGTGTGTGCCAGGACAGTATCAATATGTTCCTGTGCCGGTGCTTCACTGGATACGGTGGTCGTCATTGCGAACATTGTAAGTACAAATGCAGCACAAGCAAAGGCAACCAAACGTCCGACGACTTCTTCGTATTATCTTCTGTTGACAATAAATATCTCAAATGAAATGGTTATTCTTTCCAAAGTACAACCGTCCGTCCCTCCTCCCACGACAAAAAAAGAAGAAATATAAATGCCAAAGATAGAGTTCATTGCATAGATATATGGTTTAAGAAGTAATTATATAATAAACAACGTGTTTGATAATACTCAAGGAAGCTGTTCCTTATTTTCAGTAGCGTTATTTATTGTTCAGATTGCAGATCGCGTTCCGATGTTGCCTTCGTAGTAGACGCATCTGGGAGTGTCGGACAAGACAACTTCCAAAAGCAAGTGGCCTTTTTACAAGAACTAGCCATGAGTCTGTCAGTGGCTTCAAATATACAGCTGGCACTCGAGACATACAGCACAGACGAAAGAGTTTACTTCTATTTTTCTGATTTTGAGTCCAAACGAAATGTTCTAAACGCTCTTTCCGTCCCATATCTCTTCGGAGGAACCACAAATACAGCTGCCGCATTAACAACGGCCGGGAATTCCATATTTTCCGCAAAATTTGGGGACCGTCCACAAAACGATAACATACTACTTCTGCTCACTGACGGCTGGTCCGACAGACCCGGAAGGACTTGGGAAGAAGCGATGGAATTGCGAGAAAGAGGTGTTCACATGGTGGTGGTTGGAATTGGCGATGAAGTAAACTCTGGAGAACTTAATGGTAACGTGTTAAAATACTTCAAGACAATGTCTTTTATTTGTAATAAATTCTGAGAACAAATAATATAACAAAGCAGAATGTTTATAGCGAGACATATAGTTTCAAAAAGGTAGCGATTTTTGAAACAGGCAGCAATTTTGAATACAGGTGGAGCCAGTGAGGTAGTAAAGATCTATGTCCCTTTTAGGTTTGGGCAGCTATCCTATTGAGGACAATGTGATGAAAGTAAACACCTTCGACGAACTGTATACTATACAAGACGAAGTACGGGAGCTTATTTGCAACAGTAAGAGTTTTATAATCATAAAAATGAATACTTTTCTGAAATCTTGAATCTTAATTACATAAATTAACAAAATTTAAATGGTGTCAACAGTGACAACGATGTGTATGTTGCCAATTTTTATCGTGTAATGATCGTCCATTTCCCTTATTTGCGCAAGACATTTGAATAAATCAAATCATCCTGGAATCAATTTAACTTTACAGAAATTAATTGTCTATCGAATGAAATTCGATAAGACTATGTGGTCGTCCACCTGAAAAACAAGGGAAAATAGAAACTTTGTTTA
>JBCAUI010495170.1:0-13525 GCA_038406195.1 Haplosyllis anthogorgicola
ACACTACAACAGTCACTGCATCCCCTTTTATAGGGCAATAATATCTAAGCAGCTTCAGTACAGAAGCTGCATACCACGAAACTCGGGCTGAAGCTGCATGCACTAGGTCATCGAAGCAGTCATCACAACACTGGGAATGTCATTGAAGCAGTCGTCGCAACACTGGGAATGTCGTTGAAGCAGTAGTCGGACATGTTTCACAACACATAACAGTTGACTCTTCACAGTTCGGAACGAGAAAACAGTATTAGAAGTTGAGAACCATATTGCATCTGAATACATATACTATACATTTTAATTATACTATACAATACATTTTAATACATTTTATACATTTTAATTATATTAATTTCAACAGGTCAACTTCATATTGGTATAATTCAACAAGTCAATAGCAAAAGACTCTATGGCACAGTGGTGGCACATTTGATTATACATCAGGAAGTGCCCCGTTCGAGTCACCATTGTACTACACTGTATTTTATTTATACTTAAACGTTAAATAGATGTCGCCCCCTCCTTGCTATATTTTCTAACCTACAATTAGCATTGCTATGGAAGTGTCTCGTGCATCGTGGTCTGGCAAAAGGCATATGAATTTAGTATTTTACGATAGTATTTTACGACTAACCTTTCTTGCGATTTTCCCGATCTGAGATTGTTAACGCTATTTATTCTGCTATCTCCTAGTGTCAAAACAGCTCTTATCTCCATAGCCTAGCTACAGTCAGCAAATCAGTCTTGCTAACCCTCTAGCTGTTCTTTGTAAATGCTATGAAGCTGTGCTGCAAACTGTATTCATTCATTCTAATGTTTCAGAAAATTGTAGAATGTACAATGAAAAATGTCCAAATAGTCCAGATGGTAATTACGACATTAAACCAGATGGTTAAGATGAAATATTAAACGTTTATTGTGATATGATGACAGATGGTGGAGGATGGACTCTCAGTTATGTTTATGGTTCCACTAATTATACCAAATTTGACTCCGGAACAAATGCGGTGACACCCAGACCAACATGGCCTGAAGCAGCACAATGTAATTTCCCCATATCTACCGATCCACCCACTGGTCCAACCACACATGGGGCAATAGACTTTAGATTGTGGCGAGAATCGGACACGACTTTTTGATTAAATCTAAACAATGAATTGCATTGTTCCCCTGGATCCGGAAGTCTTGTTGATGCAGTTGATGGTTCCATCCAGATCGTGAAATTACTATTAAAAGTTTACGTCCAAATTTCAATAACTCTGCATGAAAGTCACTGAAAATTTCATGCTGAGTTATTGAAATTCGGACTTTAACTTTTAATAGTAATTGTATCATTGTAAATGGTGGAGTTGTAGGTTAACCATGCACATAAAAATATTAACCCATATTTATTTTAAAATATTTTTTAAGCTACATGTGTTTCTGCCGCACATGATTGTATCGTAAATTTAACACTAAGCGCAATAAAGCATGATTATTTTCTGTGTTAGTTCACAGTGTCAATTGTGTACGTGATCAAAATTATTCTAAAACTCACACTCATACTCATACATTGTTATTCAAAGTTGAAGAAAAGAAGTATGCGATTATTCACGTTACTTAGTCTGTTGCAAAACGTAGAAGCACACAAACGGAAAACGGCAAATCATTCTATCATTCTATCATTTCTATCAAATTTATTGTCTGTCGAATGAGAGAGTATGTGTGTGATGTTTTTTGCCGAGATAATAGTGACAAACAAGTGGCTTTAAACTGAGTAACTTTATTGGAGCAGCCATTGCTCCATGCTCGATTCGAGCAACGCCAGATGGCGTGCGTTACAGCAAAGGCGTACACACAAGAAATTATGCTACGATGCATAACTCACAGATAACGATATCTGTTACAATGTGGTCATCCGCCTGAAAAACTGACCATGCTGAAAACAAGGCTCATCACACTTTCCACTTTCCACTTTCCTATGCCAAGAAGTAGTACCAAGAAATAGTTCCATTGCCATGATGGTTTCCTTGGTAACATTGTGATGTCATGTATTCAAAAGTTAGTCTGCTTCATTCGACAGACACATGACATTACTTTTGACGTAACGGCTCTAGTTTATTTCTTGGATTACATTACTGGGCCTGAAGTAAGATTATGCGGTAGCTTTTAAACAGGGGCATAATCAAACATGCAGCAACTTGTTTGTATGTGCTGCAGATCATTAAAATGGTGGCACCACATGGATATTTGAATGCAGCAGATCGTAGTTATTATGTATTATTTTAAAAAGTTTCATGGAAATGCACCGAGTCATTGATTTTCATTAAGTGGAATGGCAACTTGATACAATGTATTATGAAAGAGACTGCTTAGTGCAAGTAATCTGCCCATTTCATCTTCATGAAATGCTGCCTATATACACTTCATAAAATTATCTAGAGAATGGAAAAAGCTTTTAATCTTCAAATTCAGTGGGAAGGAAACAAAATCCAGGTGTGGCCTGAATCATTGGCTGACGCAGGTCAAAAGAGTTGTTTTTTAAGTAAGGCAGTGCGATGATGAAGTAATGCAACTCGATGATCAGCTGCACTTGATTATGCACCCTGTAAAAGTTCATTTATTTTTTTACTTTGAAAAGAACAGTATCTCTGAAATTTTCTTGTAATTTGTCACCTAACCCTTTTTCGTAATCCACGAATTAAATACAAGAATGTTCGTCTTACAGATAAGAGCTTGACAGAAATTTTCTGGCTCACAAGCTTGATAATTAGAACATCTTATGTTCAACATTAAAATCTTAATTAGCCCTGACTGTCAAAATTGATATATAGTGTATGAGTATTATTATTTTGCATTAATTAACAATAAACAACTATTTATTATCTATATTTTCTAACAAGAAATTAAACAACTCATTCATTCATAAGCAAAACGTCTTATACTATGTACAATGTAGTAGTTGAAAGACTTGCACTCACAAATTGATAATGATATTTAAGATTATATTGCACTTTTTCATATTTTGCTCTCCAATGTTGCACTTTTAGAAGAGATTCATCTTTTCAATTTACTGGAAGTCAACTCATCAATTTGATGAGTGTAATGCTTCTCCATTTTGCAAAGGCAATCCATTGTGCTCATCATCCTAAATTGTGCATGACTGTATATTTTCCTGCAGCCTTTTAGGAATACATATTATCATCATGTTTCCGGTAAGTGTGTGGGGTTTTCTATAATACACTGCATAATTTTATGGTAACAATTACTTAATATATCACATAACATCAAGGCAAGAGTTGCACTTCACTGAATTGTGATATGCGTCTTTGCCTACTGTCATCATCGTAGTCATCCTCGGCATCTGTGATATCCAATAGTGTGTCCTTTGCAGAACAGTTGTCTATGGAATCCTCATCAGATCCAGAATCAATAACTATCTTAACACCGGATGTATTTTTGGGGCTGCCTTTGGCATGACCCCCGCCACCAGTAATCCCACCACCATCACCCGAGGATGTGGGTGTAGTGTCGCCGTCTCTTTGACTTTGCTGAGAATGGCCAGAAGTCACACTCTCTTCTTCAATATCCGACATGTTAGCCCCAGGTGTCAGTACCTTTGGCGCACTATGTCTCCTACCACTACTACAAGAGGTGCTGCCATCTGCGTTTAATGATTGCTGGTCTTTGTTACTATGGTGATGTGAGTCCTTGGAGGAGTCATCTTTGTCCTTGTCACTATCATCTTCCACCATAGAAAAGAGTCCTGAAGACATTGACATTGTCATACTGACGGACAATCTAGCCACAGAAGATAGGGCACACATGGTCTGGCTCACTCTTCTGGGACCTGAACAAGGAAAAACAAGCACAGGTCAAATTGAGATAACACCACATCTTGAAGAACTGATATTTTATTTGTTCATTATTGTAACTTTGTGGAATTGTGCAAGTAAATTTGTAATCGAATTGAATTGTCCTTTTGGTCTGCCTAGCAACCTCAATTATAAGTATACTCTCCTCTACATTTAAAGACATTGAGGATTTGTTTTTCCCCTAAAATGGTACTAGTTGAAGAAATCCATGTTTAACCACCCCTGGGGACCACACAGACATTCATGTCTTCATTCAAACCTGTGGTATCCAAACCCCATTTAGAAACAGGCTCAAAAATCAACTAATCTAAGAAAGATATTTCTCAATTCTTGTCATGTAAACTCCCCAGTCTGATTATCATCATCTCATGCCAATAAATCAGTGGTATGAGATTTATTACACGCAGCCAAAACAGGGAAGAATTGAATTTCTACCTTAGACCGACAGCCAAGGATGGCAATAAAGATAGCAGGCGTTTGCAAGATACTAAATGGTCAGTATTGAAATTTTTATAATTGTTTTTGAATACAATTGGAAACAAAGTGTTGTTACCCTAAAGGGCTAGGCAAAAAATGTAACGGTTGGAGACAGGGGTGTATTTTACCAAATGAATCGTTATCACATTTGTCGTTATCTTCTGGAAACACATGTTGTATCTCATTAAACATAAGTCAACCAAACGTGACAGTAGAGTTGAGCGTAATACAGATGATCTGTGATATAAATTTGTTACAAACCGCTTCCATTCGTCCAATCGTGGCTGTGTGCCTTGGTTTGCTTGTAAAATCAGTGTTGCATTGGAATGAGGAAGTGCTTTCACTCTCTACATGTATTCCATGCAGGTATTCATTTCAGTCTAACAGGTCAATTGCAGAAGAAGCTGCACCTTCTGTACAGCAGATTGTTTTTTGGTCCACAGGGGGTTACATAATGTTTTTTAACGACATGACTAAATCTGTCAACTTCATGAGACTCGTAGGGAAAGTGTAAGATAAGTCAGTCAGTTAGTTACAAGTTGTAATGTCTTGTGTGACTTCAGGCGGTTTGGTTAAACATGTATTCCTATTCATACCATGGGATTCACAGAAGCAAGCCACAACAAATGCAATTTTGCAACTGGGCCGATTGGGCTGACTTACTGTGTCATCACAAACAAGCAAGCAGTCAGCCAATTAAAGAATTTTGTCTATAAGTTGTCAAATTGTTTGCTTTATCAGTGGCTTACTTCCTTAAAATTTACAAATATATTTAGACATTGCTATTTATACATTTCTAGTTTCCCATATATTATAAGTGTAAATTGTTTTTCAGATTTTTATCCTACCAAGTCGTAAACGACAAAGAAAAAATTATGGCAACAAATAAAAGACACTAATTAAATCAAGTACTGATTCTGTAAAATATCTACTGCGAGACATAGATGAACACTAAATATTGCTACAACGATTTTCAAAGCTAACGAAATTGCATTTGATATACGTGCTTCGACTGTTTCGACTAAAATTAAAAGTCGTCTGAACAAGTTAGTTTGTTTATCGATAGAATAGAACAAAAAAAATAACGACTAAAAGACCCAAAAAAGATATTTTTGTGCATGATTATTAAAGACACGATAAGGTTTACTTTAACCTAACATAAAATCTGTAACTTTTACACCATCAAAGTACCGATAAACTTTTAAACCATCAAATTACCGATGAACAACGAAAACTACAACTATGGACTCTCATTTTTCGTTGTAGAACCCCCAGCATGTGCTAACATTGTACTTGTGCCTTTGAATATTTCAAAGTCGTACTAAAAGTAATAAAAGAAATCGAAATAAACTGAAGTAATTACGTGGTGTACAATTGTCAATATCTTCTTCTTTAACTCCAGCTTTGATGGCTAACTCTTTCAAAGCAACAATTTGCCTCTGTAAAATAGGTAAAAACAAAGCGGTGAGTTTCTATAGGGTAAAGACAGTGACACTGGCGTTGATAAAGTATGGCAGATATAGGTCCAGGA
Organism: Haplosyllis anthogorgicola; assembly: GCA_038406195.1. Classification (NCBI taxonomy): domain Eukaryota; kingdom Metazoa; phylum Annelida; class Polychaeta; order Phyllodocida; family Syllidae; genus Haplosyllis; species Haplosyllis anthogorgicola. The sequence continues at coordinate 5,860 of JBCAUI010495170.1, forward strand.
TGTATATTTAAATTCAATGACACTAACATTGGTCAAGTTGTCATATCAATATATGGAAAACTGACCATGTTTGAATTGATAAATAATATTAAAAAAATAAACGGACATGTTGAAAATTTTGTTTTCTAACTGAAATCAGACAGAAGAATTTACATTGAATGGACCCTGAATTCCTATGCCTTATCAACACCTAAAACTGCACAAGGTGCTATGGGGAGTGCATATCTGAGGATCTAACAATCCAGATTTGGAGGAGGTTGTCCTTACGTGGTGTACACAGCTCTATTTCCTCACGATGGATTCCCGCTTTTGAACAGAGTGATTTGAGTGCATGGATTTGTTGCTAAAAGAACAAGTACATTGTATGATTTCATATATTTTCATATTTTGTCTGTCCTTCATCTTTGAGATTTCTTGCGGATGTGACTAGGTATTAAATTTGCATTAAGCAAGGTCAAAACATTTGATCATTTAAGGTTCAACCACGAGCTGTATTTTCATGTCGAAAATGTTTGATCTTGGCTGCAAAATATTTAGTTTTCAGATGGCACCAGATTTATTACAAAGCGTGAAAAAGGGTGAAGGAACCCTGTAAGATATAAAAGGAACTGTTAGTATACATAGCCTGTGAAACGACATCGAAAATGTTTATTGAATGTATATTCTACATTTTAAACAACTGCAATATCATTTAATGGAATCCTACTTTTAAGTGAGCCTAAAAATTTGATAAAACACTCTTATGGTAACACAACAAAGATATGATGGGATCCTTACAGATTTATTATGTCTATCCTCCTCCAGATTGTCAACCCGTTTTTCAGCTTTCCGCCTGGCACGCTTCTGCAATCTTATTCGAAATTCTTGTCGATTTTTGGCAGTGATAAGTATTCCTAACAAAGAAAAGGACATACCACGTTATTGAATTTCTATAGTTCATTTAAGTCAATGTTGTTTTGTAAACTGTAAACAAATGACGTTGACAACAATTCGGGCCAAGTTGTTAAAGTTATAAATATATTTTTCGCTTCCTTTAGAAAGTCCAGTTGAGAGAATACCCACGAACACACAACGAAATAACGTACTGTCATATTTGCTCTGACATAACCATTGCAATAGGCTATAATTATGGACTCAGAATATCTCAACAATCTATATTATGCCACCAATAAGGAAAATACCAAAAGTACATTTGCTACACTCCTTAATACAAAACACTAGGGATAACAGACGTGATCTAATTAGACCCTAGAGTGCCCACTGTTATTTCCAACCCCAAAGCAAGCTCACTTCAGCTGTGGGCAGGGCCGATGTGCCAGCTTAGGGTGCTAATGACCTCTCACAGCTTTGTAAGATCTAAATCAATCACCATCCAGGATTTGCCTTCCATAGTAAAATAAAGCCATTTACGCCTACTTAGCTTGCCCCTTCTCAGATGCTCTGTAGGCTCATCATATTGGAAGCTTAAAGTACTAACATTAGAGGCAACATCATATTTCACAGCTTTAGAGTATGAAGGATTAGGAGAAGCATGGAATGGATACGGCTCTGAGTTTATAACATTAATATTTTAGCAAGGCTTTCTGACTTTAATGCTGAATTGCTTCATTTAGTTTATGTTGAAACAGTCTGATCAAACAGAATGCGTAGAAAACAAGTTTTTATATTTTCCAAAGTGTTTTGTCTTTTCAGGAACTGTGTATAGATTGACAAAAGTGTTCACAATGTTCTTTGTGTGTCTAGTTATTGAAAAAAATATTTTATATGTTTACAATAAAAACAGTCCCTTTAACGTACATTGAGAAAGAAGCAAGCCTCTCTTTTGTACCCAATCACATCATTGAACCTCATTCACTGTAGTAAATTTTTAAATAGTGACTTTATGAAGCATTAAAGATTTCTTTATCAGTTGAGAGACAATGGAAGTCTTTCTTCGCGTTAATAAAAATTCACACTGGGCTGGTGTACCCAATTGATATACATGAGTGTAATGGATATTGTCCGTAACACTCCACATGTTTATTGGCTAAGTGCTGTTCAGTGAGTGTGGCACATATTCAAAAAGAAACTATCACGATTAATTTCTAACCTGTAAATCAACACAAAACCCAAACCCGTGACTACCTAATTTTGAGTTATTGCTCATAATGGATTCTTTTCAAAGGTTAAATTTCAAAGAAAAACAATTCCATTAGATTCCTTCAGTGGAACTACCACTTGAACCAGCCGTTACCTGGGAAGCAGGGGTTGGCTACTAGTGGGCGTTTTACAAGGTTAATGGACACTAAGTCTTGTTATGTTCGTAAATCAATCTTAGTCAAGACCAGCCTCATATGGTAAAACGTAGTGGTTTTTGGCAGGCAGGGTTTGTACCAAGAGATCAATCAGGCAACTACATTCAGTGTCCGATGGCACTCAACAATTTGTATGCACAGTTATTGAGTTCTAATAAATATTACAAAGTGTAACCCTGTCCTTTGGACAAAGAGTTTGATCGAAAATAACATAGTTCCAGTTTCATCTTCTGAATGAGTGGTTACGAGCAAATAAACTGTCTTTAAATTTAAACAAGACAGTGTGTGTATATTTCAATAAAAACCAAGACTGTACCCCAATAAAACTAGGAAATTTTGAAATACCGTATGTGCGCTCAACCAAATTCCTCAGTGTCAATATTGATTATCTGCTAACTTGGGAAGAGCAGTTCAATAAAGTGTATAATAAAATGCACTATAAAATCTTTTAGACCAATCTTCCAAGTTAAAAATTTATTACGCACACATATATAGTCATATGTCTTGTGCACTTGCAGCCTTGGGCAGGTCCCTGTCCAAAGAAAAGGTCACAAAAATTGAAAAGAAACAGAACCAATGTATATGTTTTATAAGATCAATAGATAAAAGGGTCAATATTGATAGTCACTACAAAAACTTGGAAGTACTCAAATTTCAAGAAATAATTGATCTACAATTAATAAAATTGGCTCACCAAATAAAAAAAAAGGCTCCAATTACCAGTAATAGAGTGCTTCAATAGCATTGGCAAAAAGGCTAGGTATTAAAATCCACAAATATAATACCAGACAGAAGAATATTCCAAATATCTTACCCCACAGTAGTGATGCATTTAATAAAAGCTTTGTGTGCAACATTGTATAATTGCTGTGACAACAGTAGTATGGTTATGATAAAATTGGTAGCCATAACATCATATAATTAACACCTAACAAATTGTATGTTATAACAGCTGTCGATCAAATAGCTTGAGTAATTGGCTGGCATAACATGTTTGTGATAACAAAGCATACTGTGAGATTTGCAATATATAAATTGGATTGTCGGTTGGGCAGGGACGAACCTGACCTACATTACAGTTAGAACCACCAGGCACTGTCAAAATGTTGTATTTTAAATTTTATAATGAATGGGCCATCAAACGTGCCAGAGAACTTAAGGTTAATCTTAGTGCATGTGTACCTTATGCAGAAAAGGTACCAAAGCTTCTGGAAGGCAAGCGTATTGATAAAAATACACTGGGAATTTTACCATGCTATAAACACCATGAGGTAAAATTCATATCTGAGTACAGCAATCTGGCAGAATGTAATAACAACATTTACTAAATATTTGAAGAGTGGAACCCCTCACAGGTATGTGTATAGAACAGATTATTTGAGTTTTTACGGTCTGAAGCAGAGGACATGACACCATGTTTTAGTGACCTGCTGGCAAAGAAAGGCATATCATATGGTGAATGGATTGAAACAATGGAACTAGGAACACACCCTGATGAAGCTCTGATCTTTGGCATGTGTAAGATGCTAGACTTACATGCAGTAATTGACATGGTTGAGGATACATGGACAACTATTCATCCCTCAATGGGCAACCAACATGATATGTTAGCATTTTGAGCAAACCTCATCTGTGTTACTTCAGACATAAACTGTTTGCCAAAATAAAACCTTGTCTAAAAGAACGATCAGCAAGTGAACATGGTAAATCTGTAAAGTTACCTCCAGGGCTAATTGCCTTGGCAGAACACCCCAAGAATCACCTAAAAATACAGATACTCTTGCAATGGCAACTGTAAGTAATGTTGAAGTGATACCAACATCTGTTCCAGCAAATTATCACTATAGTACCAGGTTGACTAGATCTGGAACCAGGATTAAGTATACTGAACAGTCATCCAGTGAAGAAGATGAGAGTAAAACAAGAAGAAATGAACCAGATTGTGAGTATATACCAGATTTTATGCAGGAAGAGTACACAGAGGATCCAAAAATTATTGGAACAATCACTCTATTGACTCATGACTATAATACATGATCTAAAGGATTGATCCTCAAATCAGGTACAAAGTACGACACACTGGAACATGAACCCATAGACTTAACCACACAGAGAGTTTCTGGGGATATAAAACCACCATCTCAGGTGCAGGCAATTGACTTAATGTTCAATTCTGCTTATGTATATCTGGAACCCAAACAACATCTGAGGAGAACTGGACATCAGTCAGCTGCACTGGATAAGGATGGTGTATCGAAGGATCCAGTAGACAGACCGAGTAGGCCAATTACATGTAGCCAAAAGGTATTGGAAGTAAATTGGTCACAAATACCCAAAGTATCACCTCCCCAGATGCCTAAAACCAAGTCAAAACCAGCAAGTAAACAGGGCACTTTTGCAGTGAAAGTTGTTGGAATTCTAAAAAGGAAAAGTAAAAAATACATAATTTGTGATTTGTGCCCTACCAAATGTATTGACAATAAAACACTTAATGTACACTATGTACAGTGTCATGGCTTCAATAAGCCCTGTGACAGATGTGGAAAACTGTTCAGTACCCCATCTGCACTCAAACGGCACCACTATGAGCACTTTGAATGTCCTTATGAGTGTAAACTATGCTATGCTAAATACCACTTCAGAAGCAGACTTAAGTGCCACATGATTACACACCAACATTTTCCAATGCACAGTTGCCACTTTCTGTCTTGTGGTAAGAAATACTATCATCTGGGTGAACTTAACTGTCATATAGCAGGACATGGAACCAAATTATACAAGTGTGGAGAATGTCATTATGTTTCCTACAGTAAAAGGAATTGCCTGATTCACCTAAAAATTCATAAACACCCGACCATACAGTGCAACCTGTGTGGAAAAATGTTCCACCATACCCAACAGTTAAAAAGGCATCATATAGTGTGCAAAGCTACTCCCAGTGATGAGCAAGAGTATTGACAAAATGAATTTGTTGGCATAACCATTGACACTTAAAGTTAATCAATCTATTATGGTACTATGCTATGTGTCTGATCATGTCATGATTATATTGTGGTTGGTTCCCTAACTTTTAGTTTAAGTTCAGTAAGATTTGAGTACCTGTTTGTTCAGTAACTAATACATTGTGTGTTACACGATTGTCTATTATAAGTCTTGGATATTACAATCATTTACATTTGTTCTTATGCATGCAAATTTGCTGGCATAATGAAGTCTTTGTTTCCTTTTTAAAAATTATATACTTGTGACCAAATTGGATGGCATAACAAGTAAATATATATATATATATATATATATATATATATATATATTAAGATTAAATAGTTGTAAGAATTAGAATTTGCTGCCTTAATGTGTCTAATGATACAGCGACCTTGAATATCATATATGTTATTTTGAATCTATTAATCTGCAGACCAGACTTTTATTATTTTTCATAGTTACTTTCTGTTTTTGATTTTTGTATAAATTAAATAGTAAATATGATGATATGAAATATACTCATGAGGTACCAGCATCAAAGCCTTCAGAACAATCTTTAAATTTAGCTGGTACCTGTGCCACTGTTATGATTAGCGTATATTCAAACCGATAATGTAGACTATAATATGATGATGTAAACAAGTGGACGAATGAAAAAAAAGAAAAAACAAGAAGGTTTTAATTTTGAATTTAGATAAATATTTTTGTACAAATGATTACAAAATTATATTTAGCTGGTGAATTGAAGTAAACAATACGAGCTTTTGGTGACTATGCAACAATAAAATAGGAATGCAACAATAGCAACAATAGGGCATACTATTTAATGAGTCAACTTACAGTTGTAATTGCAACAATGTATCTACGTCTCAAAGATCAATAGATTTTCCGATAGGTAAATTTATCTTACCATCGACCACCCTGGTTATCCTCCATAATAAGAGCACGACCAGTACGGCTGCAGCCTTCTCTCCCTCTTCCCCAGTTACTCCTCCCAGGAACACTATGTCGAAGATGAAGGATGATGTGATGATTATTGCATCGAATATCTGTAAAGAGAAGAAAGATAAATTGCCATATACCACGCAAATGCTTTCCCGCAGTAATATCAGGGTACATTCCTTGGGATGAAAAATGATTTCCAATTTACATGTTTTGTGATTAGTAATTCATCACTCGGCGATCGGCTAGTCTTAAATTTAAGAATAAAAAGCCACAACTTTAAAGTCCCCAAGAAAATTATAGCAGGCTAACTTGATTAGTACATGTAAATTGGGAATATTGCATGATTGAATATTACATAAATTTATGACTTAATACAAAAAACCCCAATTCATTAATGCTGGTTGCCAATTAGGAGTCACCTTTAGAAATGGCACCATAAAGCTTGAATCTTAGACGTTTTTTTGTCAATATCCTAAACCATGATGGTGATCCCATGATTGTGATGATGAGGTTGTTAGGGAAGGCAAATGATATTATCTTTAGTGTCACATGATATTATTCTCTGTGTAGATACAGAAATTATACCTTGTGAGGACCACAACAGAACACGTTGTTATCTCAGATGCAGATGAGAACTTCGCATGACAGAATTAGAATGAAGTAGTACAGAAGTAGTAGTACAGAAAATATAAATGCTGGCACAAGTGTGGACGTGATGACATATCCAGGATGCTTTGCAGAGAGATTTCCTCATTTGCTGTTCTGGGAGTTGCTACTCATTTTTCAAAACTTCATCTCAAAATGATAGTTCTGTCACATGTATGATTTGAAAGAAGACAATAGGGTGCTTAGCACTGCTTACACATTAGACAAACGATTATCACAGTTGCATTACCATAAACAAAACTTTTGCGGTACCTTGCAGTTGCACTTCTATTTGTGTGGGGCAAGTCACTGAAATGGGGCCACACGTTTTAACCTTTGTACGAGGACGATAGGCTCTTGATGTCAGTATGCCTTCTCAGAAAATGAATAATACATTACAAACCAATAGAATCTCCAGATGTTCTGATTCATACCACATTTAATTCTTTTCAAATTAAACCTTACTTGGTCAGCAATTTTAGTTTACAATTTACGTAAAAAAAAGAAGTAACATAAATGTTAAAGGACTAAGACTTCGGTCAGAGTTACCACCAGGAGTGCTGCAGTCTACAGATTGCAGTTAGAGTTAACACTAGGGGTGCTACAGGCTTTCCCACCTCACATGTATTACTCAAAAGAAAGTTCAAAATGTATAAACGCTTATTACTGACGTTCATAAACTTAACTTAACTGGAAATAAACGTAACAAAATGCCTATAAATCATAAACGGAACTGCAATCCGATAACCCAGTGCATTATTCATGGTGAACAGAGAACGATAATAATAGTAATTTTAATT
>JBCAUI010495281.1:0-13523 GCA_038406195.1 Haplosyllis anthogorgicola
CTCCTACTGTAACTGCTGAAAAGGTGATCTAGTATGTTATAAACAAGTACATACCTGTTTAAGAACTTATACTGTAGAATAAACAACTTTTATCTTGGTTCAAAATATAAATTTTTCAATTAGAACTTGGGTTACATCTAAAATAGAAACTTTATTGGCATAGAATCCACGAAACTAGGGTAAATGCCCAGGAACCAGGCAAAACAAGGACTCTTAACTCATAACACTAACTCGTCGTGTCATGATCCACTTACAGCGTGTCTTCATGAACTGAACGGTATGGCCGTTAAGGCTGTCATGCTGGTCTAGGAGCGTGTGCCCCTTACTGGACAATGGGGTTTTCTGGGCCGCTTAACGCAATGAATTGCTGTACGCCCACTAATTATTGACCGTTAGTTCATGAAGACGCGCTGTCAATCTGCAGTTTTCTCAAGAGGTCTGCGTGTGTGTGTGTGTGTGCGTGCATGTGCGCGTGTGTGTGTGTGCGTTTGGAGAGGGGGTGGCTTGACTGCTCACATGTTGTTGTCAAGTCACATTATAATTCGATTCAAAGAATTCCTGGCTTCTTTTTTTAAATTTCTTGTGCACACAAGAGTTTCTTGTAACCAATTCCTGTAATCGTAGTGCAACTCAAACCACCCTGTAAACTACCTACACCACTCCAAGCCAGTCACCACTCTACACATTCATATCACCCCACACGAAGAGCTGTCCCTTCACATGAAATGTGTCACTTGACCTAATAATGATAATAATATTTATTCGTCCACTTATTTATACAATTTCACATCGTTAGACAATCGACTCTACGTTAAAGAAAACGAAATCATAACAGTGGTACAGGTACCAGTTAAATCTAAAGATTGTTCCGAAGGCTCGGATACTGGTACCTTGTTGCAAAAATCATAGTACGTCAATGGAAATTTTTACCTAGATATTGATAAATGCGAAACAAAGAACGCAAGGTTGGTCTGCAAGAATGAAAAATATTTTATACAGTAATGTGATTGGTCGCTTTAACTCACTGTTATGCCAACAAGTTCTTAAATGTTACATAGAAATGATTACTTTATATAATTTTTGGTGTGTTATGCCATCCAATTTAGCTGTAAGACTTGGATTTTTAAAAATTATGGTATGACTTCAAATTTGACTGTACAAAGTTATAAAATAATCTTACTACAATACAATGACAATCTTTGGTGTAGCAGTCATAATATAACTTAGAACACCTTTCACATACGGTAATATCAAAATATTCGGAACACTAGCATATGTTTAACAATGATCTCGATAATTGTTAAAAGAACAGTTTTACCATCATTTTCGATAGAAAAGAACTTCTGAGGTACTAATATATAGCTTAACAGTTATGTCAATGAATTCTTAATTTAATACTCAGTTTCATTACTGAGCTTTACTGTGCACTTGGTACGGTGCCTTTTAAGCTGCTGTGTATGGTAGAATACAGCACCACAAAGATTACACTTTATTCACAGCATTTGTTGTGCCCTGAGATGTATCAAGTAGTTTCTTTGACTGTAAGATATATATGTACACTGCTTGCATTTGTACAGCTTTGATTCATGGTCTTGTATGTGTCTATTCAGTTCACCAAGGCAAAAATACTTTTCCGCACATAGGAAAATGACACTGATGCATGGGAAGTGTTGGTGAGTAATCATATGCCTCTTTAGACCACTCTTAAAGTGGTAATGGGATCTACACAGGTTGCATTCATGAGGTCTCTCATAATGGTTGTAGTGATGATGCTTGAGTGCAGAGGGGGTGCTGAATCGGCATCCACAAATTTCACATGGCTTGTCAAATTGGTGACATTGTTTGTAGTGAACATTCAAGGTTTTGTTATCACTGCAACACATTGTGCACAGATCACAGCAGACATATTTCTTGCTCTTCCTTTGGGAATCCCTACAATTTTAACAGAGAAAGTACCTGTTTTCCCTTTTGGTTTTGGCATACATGGTGGTGGGACATTCGGCAGTTTAGGTCTGATCAGTACTATTGATGTTTGGCTACGAGTCAAAGGTTGTTGTCCTCAATCAATTGGCTCTTTCATAACACCGTCCTTATTAACTGTAGCAGAGCGAGTATGAGGCCATCTGGGATCAGTGCCCATACTCTTGGTTGGTGATTTGCCAATCACTGCTTTTGCTTTTAGGTCTATTGCCACATCTTGCACTGGATGGAGCAGATCATCATTTGATTTATCCATAGACAAGTCAATGGGCTCTATCGTTTCGATCTCATCATCTGAATCGGTGGTTACATTCAGTATTGCACCTTTAGAATGTGTTTGATAGTCATGAGTAGACATGGATATAGTTTTGATAACTTTGGGCTCATCTTGCATGAAATCTGGTACATATTCCAAGTCTTGTTTGTCCGCTTTAGATGTGTTGTCATCCTTACTTGTAAACAAGTCTGTATATCTCACCCTGCTTCCTGATTTAGATGCCCTAGTCTTATAGTGATAGTTGGGTGGAACTTGTACTGGGATAATCTCCATTTTGATGTCTACATCAGCAGCATCTACCTTGGTGTTGGGTTTATTACAAGGTAAGTGGCTTTTAGGATGTCCCGCGGTGGAAATCAAACTTGCTGGTAATGTTACAGATTTACCTTGACTACTTGGGGGATGGTTCTTCAACCACAGTTTGAGTTCAGCAAATAACTTCTTGCCAAAATAAACGAGATGTGCTCTGGATAGGAACACCAGTCTATCATGTTCTGTGCCAATGTATAGTAGTCCAAGTGTCACTGAGTATATCAATGACAGCATGAAGATTGAGCATTTTGCACAATCCATAAATGATTATTTCATCTGGACTGGTGCCATATTCCATCGTTTCTAACCATTCATTATAATCCAACCCTTTTTTTTGACAGCAAGTCACTACTACATTTAGCTATCTCATCGGCCTCCATCCTCAAATACTGAAATAACCTGTCATGAACCGGTTTTCGAGATAAATTCCATTGTTCAAAAATCTTGTAAACATTGTTGTTACACTATGTAGGAGTGCTGTAATCGGAGATAAACTTGACTTTATGATGATCATAACAGGGGAGTATTCCCAGGATGTTCTTGTCAACCTTTTTACTCTCTGGTAACTTAGGCACTTGTTTGACAAATTTAGCATGTTCACTTAGGTTTACCTTCAGTGTTCTTGCCCTTTTTAATGCCCACTCATTGTAGTACTTGAAGTACGCCATTTTGGTGGTTTTAACTGCTAAGTAGGTTGTGCTCATCTTAGTCATTTCAGCAATCTTGTTATTATATCACAAACAAAGTAATGCACTCTACCATCACAAATATGTCATGCCATCCAACCATGTATTTGATAAATGTTATGGCAGACAATTTTACCACTGTTAGGGCATCCAACTTTGTGGTCATGTCTAAGCTTATTTTTTTGTTATGACTAACAATTTGTATATAAAATACACTTGAATACAATATACATGTTATCACAACAAATGACAACTGATACATCAGTACTTTTCCAGAAGCATGTGTTTAACACTTTTAACAAATCCATTTAGTGGTTTTTTTTTCAAATGTTATAGGACAAGGGGTTGTAGAGGTGGAGGGTTTTACACATAAAACTTTTATTGATGCATCACTACTGTGTGGTAAAATATTTGGAAATCCTTTTTTGTCTGGTGTTATACTTGTGGATTTTCAATCCTAGTTGTCTATCACCAATACAGTTCAAGCACTCTATTACAGGTGAAGGAGCATTTTTATTCTTTATTCGATGAGCCAATTTCATTAGTTGCAAGTCGATTACATCCTGGAATTTGAGTACTTTTAATTCTTTGTAATGTGCTGCTAAATTGGTTCTTTTGCTTACAGAAGTCACTAATCTTATGCAACAATTTTAGAGATAGCTTATTAGCCCTAAACCAATCATTTAATAGTCACAAATCATTTTCTAAGCAATATAGTAAATAATTTTTATTTCTATCTGAAAAATATACGGTTGTGTTGTCAGCAAATAGAATGACTTTGCAGTACTCAGTAACCAGGTGAATGTCATTGCAAAAAATTATGAATAACAATGGTCCCAGATTGCTACCCTGAGCAGTACCAAATTCTATTTCAAAGTCATCAGAATAAGTGATTTCTGTGCTTGATTCAGTTTGACATTTTACTCTTATTTCTCTTTGTGATAAATAATTTCTAAATCATAGATTTGCAGTCCCTCGTATGCCGTACAGGTCCAATTTATGTAAGAGTATATCGTACTTTTAAGTATTGAAAGCCTTTGAAAGATCTAAGAAAACACTTATTATATGGTGACCTATTTCTTGTTCTTTTAGAATTTCAGATGATAGTTCAAGAATTGCATCTTGACAGGATCTTGCTTTACGAAATCCATATTGACTGATATAATAAAGCATGATTTTCCATGAAAGTTGATAATCTATCATAAACCAGTTTTTCTAGTAATTTTGATATCGTGATCAAGAGAGATATTGGTCAATAGTTCATCATATAAAATCTTTCTTTGCATTTATAGAGTGGAATGACCTCTGCTATTTTCATTTTTTCTGGAAAGATTCCAGTATTGAGAGATAAGTTAAATACATGCACAAGAGGGAGAAGTAGACTGGGACCAATGTCTTTTAGTATTTATTACTTATTTTATCATACCCAGCACTTGCTTTATTCGGTAATCTACCAATTATATTATTCACTTCCTCTGGAGTACAAGCACTTAAAAACAAAGTTTGCAGACTCTAATTTATTTTATTTAAATACAAATTGATGGTTGCCCCCAACAATGGGATTTTATTGGCAAGATGTTTGCCTACATTAGTAAAGTAATTCCTAAAATGGTTACTGATGTCTGTAGGAGAATAATATTTTATGCCATCTACTGAAAGGTACTCTAAACAACTAGTTTTGTCTCGAACTTTACCCAATAAACCGTTGATTGTTTACCATAGCATTTTGCTATCATTTTAAAATTCGGCACACTTGTTTTTGTAATATGACCTTTTTGCTTCTCTCTTCATATTATTGTACTTGTTTCTGTACTCTCTATATTTTATTACATCATCTTTATTATGTAGAGGAAGTAACGTTTTTCTATATTACTCCATTTTTTTATTCAGACAATCTCATATACCTTGAGTTACCCATGGCTCAATGCTCCTTTTCCTACCTGAAATGTGTACTTCATGTAAGGGCACATTGGTATCAACTACATGATTGATTTCATTCATCATCAGGTCAAATGCTCTACTAGGATCTGTCTCTGTCCGGACATTGTTATACCATAAAATTCCATCTAAATCAGTCTTGATTTTTGACAATTTTTTGTCATTCAGATTTCTAGCTTTAAATACGAGAGGCTTCTTGTCTGTTGTATCCATATTTCTAACTAATGTCAACATAGGAAGATGATCAGATATATCTGATATAACAATAGATCATTCAAAAGATTTTTGTAGTTCACTTGATAGATAAATATTGTCTATAATTGTTGCTGTTGACTTAGTTATGCTAGTAGGTCAAGTGATTGTCGGTACTAAATTATGGTCATGATTTATATCCAGGAAGTTTTGGGTGTTTACATGTTTCTCAGTCTTGAGAAGGTCTAGATTTTGGTCTATACCAATAATAATTTCTTTGTTCATTTCAGTTTTTAACTTAGATAGTAGTGCTTTATAATCTCTTAGGAACTCCTTTTGATTGGTGTCTGGAGGTCTATACAGAGACCCAATTATCGCCTTAGTGGATTTACTGGTATGTCTCGAATTTATCTCTATGAATAGAGATTCAAAATTATTTCCACATGTTAGATCACAACATTCAATATATTTTATTTGTTGATGCAGTAGGATACCAACACCTCCTCCTTTTTTCCAACCCTGTTTTTGTTAACCAGTTTAAAACCCTTAACTTTGAATAATTTTTCATCATCATTTGAGAAAGTTTTGCTTAATAATATCATATCTAAGTGACTACTGTTTTTGTTCATTTGGGTAACCATTTCATTTCGGTTTGTTTGGAAAGTGCCCCACAAATATTTAATTGCATCACTAATAGGTTTTTGTTGCCATGATTCAGATTTTGTAAATCATTAATCGATGAGTAGTCGCCATTTTCATTCCAATTCTTTGTGCGACCAGCATGGAAATCAATCGGCCTGTTTAAGTTATCATAAAGAGGGTATCAGTTGTTGCAAAATTCGGACTTCTTCGCTTGCTTTGTTCTACCTGAGCTTTTCCAGTTTGTCATTCAACCAGTAGTCCTGATATTTGTAGGTCACTGACATTTCTAGTTAAAATACTCATGAGATCTATTGTAATGTGTCGTTACTAACACCGCCAAATCATTTGGATTACATTGCACTTTCAGGATTTTCAAAGTGCGGCGATCAGAAAAAATGAAAATTGAACTTGGTCCCAAAAAAGCTAAACTGTTTATAAATATCAATAAATAATGATAAAATTTCAAATTTTTCCTGATCGTCTCATGACGAAACTGCTTATGAAGGAAAAATCTTGCCATGCACAACATGTTTCAACCTCAAATGAATTGTTTGGGTTTTTTTTGAATACCCGATTTCAAAGTGCGGCGGGAAATGTAATCCAATTAAATGAAAAAAAAAACCACCCTGTTACAACCAAGTCAAGTGCTAAGGTTGGTTTTATAAGGAAAGAAACTTCAACGAGCAGTCACTACAAAATTTAAATGTTACAATGTTCTAAATGTTTTGAGTTTTCTAAAAGTTCCATTCAAGATTCTATCAGTAATATCTGTGTGCGAAATCAGTCTCTTCACCGTAATATGTCAAGGGGTAAGACAAATTTCGTATATGCTGAGGAATCATACCATTTTAAGTTTTTTAAGGAACTCTTGATTGTTAACAATGTCCCAGTGAATAAATACACAAAAGTAGCATATTCCACCTGTAAGTTAATGAGTATTTCAATGAAGAATACCGTAAACATTGGGCAGATCTACATAATATTAAAATTTGACATAACTGTACCACCTCTTTCATGGAGAAATAATGAATTCTTATTGACTTTAATTGTGTTGATGACCAGTTTCTTCATTGAATTACTTATTAACTTACACTATGCTAAAACTGTTGTGCATTTATCAACTAGTATGATATTTAGACCTGTACACCATGCTGCTCTAGTAACCATTAGAAATTAGTCATAACTATTTAAAATTATTCTGAAAATCTCATTGTTATAAAGATCATCTCGTAAGAACTGAAAGGAAGAAAGGAAGATAAATTAATTACGTCAATGTACTTGTTATGCTTTGTGATCGGCGTATACGTAACTGAGAGTGTAGTTGTTACCAATGTTTTGTCTTTGGGGAAGAAAAAGTGGAAATTTGTTTCTTTTATTTCTGGACATTGAACTTTTTGCACGCTCCCCCGTAGGCGTAAGATTAATTGCTGGAGTGTTTGCCAATTAACCCCCTTTAGACGCACCTATATCGTATT
Organism: Haplosyllis anthogorgicola; assembly: GCA_038406195.1. Lineage (NCBI taxonomy): Eukaryota > Metazoa > Annelida > Polychaeta > Phyllodocida > Syllidae > Haplosyllis > Haplosyllis anthogorgicola. Next base: position 7,503 of record JBCAUI010495281.1, read on the forward strand.
ATGACATTCAACGTTCAACGTTTATTGTTCATATAAATAAATATGTTCTTTTTATCCCGTAGGAAAGATACTGTTATGAAATACGGCTTATGCAGCGTGAAAGTAATGAATCTCCTGTGGTATTAATCATCCTGAGCACAGTTTGGATTGCCCTGAAGATGTTGCTGGATAATTATCAGGTAATTCTGTGCTTATCACTGGGGCTTTAACTATATTTAAATGGATCTTTTTGTTAAGATGGTTTTTAAGTTAATGTTATTGACGCCACAACAACGCCATATTAGCAGCTCGATTCGGTAGCCGGAAAAGATAACCGTCATTGGGAATTGAGAACTGGAAAAAGTTGTGGTTATTCTTAGCAAACAGCAAAATGTGGTCAATAACCACGGTTAATTTTTGTTTGCTAAGTTTCGTTTGTATTTTCAAGGCATTAAGATGCAAAGACCAATGTTCATACCGTATCATGGCATTGATGGTATTCGGTTCAGAAGCGTATTCACTGAAACCTGTGCTGTAAGATCAGACTATTAATTGTTGGCTTACGTTTCACGCGCGCTAGCTACAAAAAATCAAGGACTGTAAAAAAAGTCCTAAGTTGAGCCCAAATAGAAGAAAATCATTATTACATGGAATATCTTTGGTATGAAAATGACATTGATTTCGGGAATTTACATTCGAAATGCAAAACATTATGGCAAAGTGATTTTTTTGTCCAACCGATCGTAGCTCTCAGAATTTTATTTCACTGATGCGTAATCCGACAAATGAAAAAAGTCTGAACTAAAAACCTGCTTATAGATTGTCTACACGGATCAAGATCAATATTTAACAACTTTAAAGTAACAGAATAGAGACACGGAGGAAATAGCATGAATTAACAGCAACATTTGCCTATGCTTCTGAAACAAGATGAACAGAAGGACTTTCATTGGTTCTAAATTGGCGCTTGATTTTGCTACTATGGCACATTTTTGAGTTCCCAGAAATGTCGCGCAAAAAAGAAAAAAGAATAAAATATTACTTACCAGCTTAGATTTTTAGCATGACATGAGTGATAGATCCTATTACGCATTACGTAACGGATCACAGTTTTATATTCTTTGCGATATGACGATAACTTGAAACACTGAATGATATTCAAAGTACATAGTAGTATGTCACCACAATGCAAATTCAATACATTATTGTGGGGGGGGGGAGGGGTTTGAAGGGAAGGGGTGAGAGGGCTGTGACGATCAATCCATCAATCGGTGCCATGAAAAATTGCAATCGTGGACAGCCTTGATTAGTACTTGGTGACTCTCCCGCACATTTTGACCTGGAATTATTTCGGGTAATGAAGTTTCTGCGAAGTAGAAGTGTTCCTACGCGTGCGTGGAAGTCTCAGAAATAAGAAACAATTCATCGGAATACACAGCCATTTTATTGAAGCTACGTGCTATGTGTTGACTCTCAAGTTAGTGAGCACTCAAGAAAAGATGTAGCTGCGCTGAGTAGCAGAATTAGCAGCATGAAGAGCAGACGATATACAACGATGTGCGTGCATGTGAAATGTGCTTTAAGAGCTTTTCCATAACTATTCCTAAGTTTAAGATGAGAGCGAATAAAGATTCCGTGGAAGATTTACTGAGATACGAAATAAATGCATGTTACAACATAGGGCAATCCAAGATTTCCCTCCAAAATGCCTATGGGCTGAGACCTAGTGGCAAGCTGTACTAAAACCTACTGGGTTCCTTGTATGTCTGCAGAGACACTGAGCGAGTTGACCATCTAATAGCTTTTTTATCACTTAATCAAACTTATCACAAAATCACTTGCATTTGAGATCTAGATAATCGAAATTATCAATTAATGATGGACTCTTTTTAAATTTTAACATTTTTCAGTCGTGTCTGTCTGGGCTGTAACTTTTGAACAGCTTGAATTTTGGTATAGTGTTTGTTACATCTATACCAAGGTCATTGGGTCAAGTTTGAGTACCAAGGTCATTGGGTCAAGTTTAATGACACAGCAATAAAAAATGTCCAATTTTGACTGGCATCTGCCAAAATCATATGCTCTAATATTTGTGAGCGATACTCAAGGTCAAGGTCAATATTTAGGTCAATTTTGGTGTTGGTGCTGTAGCTTGGCCTGGTGATGAAATAGTTCCAGATCAGATTCTTGTTTTTCATGAGTTCTTATGTTTCAATGTTTATAATGTTTTAATGACAATTTGCAAAGCGGGAAGTTTGGCCTTTGATTAGAAAGCATTTTTTTTTAAAAATAATTCTTATACGGGATAGTAAATGAATTCAGAGTTAGTTTTAGAAATTTTAGTTACTTTTTATAGTGTCTTGACATTTTAGTTATTTTTCGTGCTATCTCTTTATGTAATCTTCGTATTTCCAATTATCATATTTAATTGATAAAAAATTTTGTCCGATGGCACAGCCCAACTTGTAATTTGGCGTTTTGTGCTTCAAGCAGAAATAACCACTCAAGGCTGTTTTTGTGCGCGCATTGTTATTTTTAGGTAGGAGCCAAACAGGCAACACCCATACTTAAAATATACACGTGGACCACATGGAGAGGGGTGGATGTGCAATGTGCGTGACTGGTTCAAAATTGAACAATTGCAATTTGACCTCACAATGATCCTGACCTTCAGATGTCCTTGCCAATAATTGATCTTTACATTACATGGGGATTTTTTTCTCCATCCGTTAGTCGTGAAGTCTCTTTCGCACGTACAAAGCAGCGCTGAAAAACTAACCAGCCATTGCCAGTCAGGGATATTAGTTTTTTTTTCTGAATTGCATAATCATTACTGTACTATTTGCGTGTCCTAGAAGTAAGCAGCATTGCACGACATTACATATTCTTACCTCTAAACTGTGATATATGGTAGACCCACTTGGTAGAGAAATTAGTCTTGGAGTGGGATGGGGAGACCTGCAGCCCTTAGTGGTCTTGGACCTGAAATCTCATGCACAGGAGGGACGAAAAAAGTTACAGGGATGGTCACAGAAGTTTTGTAAGACAAATAATTTCAATATCAATAATATCAATAAATTAATATCATAGGTGGATTAATCCGCCTATGCTATTATTAATATCGATTAAGAAAAATGACACATATGCACTTGAAGTAGTGTCAAAGCCGAATGTTGACGCCGATTTACGACTGATATTGATACCCATACAATAGACACTCGGCTAAAAGGCCGTGTCGTTCTAAATACAAGTATGAATGACAAATGTGGAGCCCTTGTTAGAATTTCTAAATCTAGGGAAACACGAGAAACGCTGAAGAGTTTCATGAACACTGAAAAGGTCAGATTTTGTTGCTAATCTCCTGTGCTTTCAGGCCTTCTCACTCTGCCAGTGTCTTCTCTTTGACACTCGGGACAATTGGACTCATTACCAATGACGGGCAATTCATCAAGTGACAGGCGCAAGAAATGTGTGATTCTTCATCGACGAAGTTGTGAAAGTCGGACTACCCATCGCATCGCTAGATTTACAGTAAGAATTTATTGGCATCAACGGGGCAATAGTCTCAATTTTCTTGATTTTATGGGGGTTTTTTTTGGACAAAATTGGAATTGTAGGTCGAAACTAATTTCAGTTTGCTCATAAAATCATTTATCAACCATTGATTGGCAAGGTTTAGACGTTAGTTCCTTGGTATGAAGGTTTCTGAAGACACTATAATAGAAACTGAAAGCTTAAATATTCCATTTTTGTACGGACAAATTATGTGAGCTCTTTGAATTTGATCCAGGTACCATTGTATTAGTCGTGTAGCAAGATATTTTCCAAATTCCTGCTTTAAAAAAGAAGAAGTAAAAATTTATCGAAGGACATACGGTTTTCAAGGAAATTGACGCGGAAAGCAAGAAGCAGAAGAACAAAGCCTTGGAAGAATCGATATACTATGAGATAAAAGTTCACACGAAGAAGGTAAAGGAAGAGGCAAATGCTTGCGCTGTGAACTGCGTCATCTGAACATTGGCGGATCTGAAACGATCAAATCAAATATTCTATCCGAGATACGTAGAATCTAACTAGTGTTTAGGTTGCGTACAAATTCCGCTGTTACACATAATTTCATCCGTAACACTCAGATATGAAGCAAAATTTGATTACGGTATTGCTGGACAGTTGAGCTTAAAGAAATGAGAGTAGCCAAATTAGTTCGTCATTAAGGACTGACTTGTTGCTGGTAATTAACACAAAGAGGTTAATTATTAATTTATTCACAGTTTTGTGACAAAGGGTATCGGCAAGATTTACTTGTTCTTTGTCACTGTCGAAAGTTATGGAACAAAGGCGACGTTTCAGTGGCGACAATTGACATTGTACCTTATGTACATACACAGAACACAACGGTACACTCACACAAAAGATGGATCATATGACATACAACATCATAGCAGTAGTACTTGTCATGTTTTTGCAGATTCCACCTTGATTAGTACTTTGTCTTGTAAGCTTTTAAAACACAGTTTGATGACACAGTTTTGATGCTATTGGGAAGTTTAAATTCTAGGCATTTACTCTCACTATTTAATTGGCGGCTGCATTATGGATGTAGACTAGATTTCTTATTTTCACATGTGTGTACTTTCGTTCTTTTTTTTCAGAGAATTTTACGGGACTTTACCGGAACACAAATCAGCAACGATCAATGACTTAAGGTAACATTTATCTAATTTGTAAAAATGCAGTTTTATTTGCATGACATTAATTATATAAGCATAGAAAGTATTTTGAATGGAGTTCATAGGACGCAGATTAATTATGAAACGAATTGGAGAATTTTTACACATATGGTTTGAGATTTTCCATTTATTACGTCTCGTGAATAGGTTTCTATCGTGTCTGATGTGTTTCCTGCATGAAAATGTTGTAATCAATTCGAACTATAATGCAAATATGAGATCACAGAATGCTCCTGAGTAATTAAGACCACACTTTCAAACGAATGTATTTACCATGATTTAAGGTGCCCTTATCAAAGGTTCTACAACCTAATTTGCTCGAGGTTTCTGGTTTGGCATGACATGTCCGCATTATTATAATTTCCCTTGTTTAAAGCAATGAAAGGCATTATTTATTCTTGTGATAAATGAAAGGCAGTCACAGTGAAATATCGTTAGGCCAGAAAATACAGTTTATGTTATGATGACAACAGCAAGTGTAAAAGAATAAAGTTATCTAAGCCTTTAAAGCATTAGGTTTCGCTAAATTTTAAGTAAGCGATAGTGTTTCGTACATTTACTTGAACTGTTAATATTTAGTTAAGATGGAGAAGCACAAAGGTCTACAAGATGTCCGTAACATTAAATTGACGAAATACAGGTAGAACTTTGAAATGGGTGTTATATTGATAATCGCAAATAAATTGATCTGGCCTATTTAATATGCCTTTCACAGGTGAATGTACTTCTTGCATGACAGGAAAGGTAGCATGTAGTGTAACTAATCCGGTTGTATAATGTTTAAACCAGGTTTTACAATATTTCATTGTGAATAATATAGGCAGGTGATATGTGAATGGTTTCATGCATGCTTAATCAGATTTTTGATGGTATCATTCCAGTGAAGAATCATGTTAATGTTGAGCTTAATTTTGTTACCATTGTTTTCGCAGTGTGCTGCAGTGCTCAGAGATGTAAATTGTGTTACGTTTAATAAAATTGTGAAGTCCCTGATGATTACAATTAAAAGTTTCGAAACCATACTTCAAAAGCAGAACATTTTCATGATATGCAAGTAGGCAATGTTATGGTTTATTTTGTTTAAAGTAATATAATGGTGACAATTTCAGAGATTTTCATCGACTGAACCGATGTGTGTTGTAAAGCGTAATTTGATATATGAAAGCTTATCGAAACCATTTTCTTGGATCGGTTACCACTATTTCAGGTTTCTGGACCTTCGTCAGGTAGACCAACGTCGTGATTCATCCACTGTTTGTGATTTCATTGGTGGATCCAGGATTTCCCGTATGGGGGGGGGGGGGGGGCGGGG